>BGPR01043365.1:0-12971 GCA_013235015.1 Araneus ventricosus
AATTCGTAGCGTGCATAGCCATTGCCTTCTTAATGAATGCTTCTGTGATGATGCTTAAGGTTCGATGCAAGAGTTGTCTATGCTTTCAGCATTTTTCTTATTGCGCCAGAAGATTGTGTCTTTGTTTCTACCTCCTCCTCCTCTGATAAGCTCTCTTCCAGAACCTCTTGCTGTGAAAGATAATGCAACTCCGTAACCTCTTCGGAAGTCATCTCTTAGCTGTGGGCTTCCTCCAGCTCTTCGATATCGTTTTCCACCTCCAGCCCCATGCTCTTCGAAAAGACACAATCTCGTTGACTACAGGCTCGACAGATATTGTCTCAAACTCACATTAGACAACACGCTCCGGCTTCTCCCAAGCAGAAGTGTGGATTCTCTTTGTGACCCCTTCGCGGATGTTTCCGATCATCGTGACCAAGCAACGATGTGGAAGTGTTATTTCCAATACCCTCTGATAGTAAAACTGGTCCCTTCATGGGCTCATGATGGCTCATTGGTTAATTCAATAACATGTCTTAACAAAAAGTTTTAAAGATGTGTGATCACAAGCGACACTAACATGCTAGCGAAACGAGAATTAAAAACGTACTTGTGTAGCATGCGCAGTACCCGGGATTTCCCCTCGCCTTCTCACTCGTTATTCTGTTGCAATTTATTCTGCTCGTTAAAACAAAATCCACCTATAATCAAAAGGATTACTGTTGTGCTGGTGGTTACTCCATCTTCTAAATTTTTTCAATATTATTACAAACAAGCATCCAATTATATAAATAGATGTATTTTAATAAAATGCTGGTATTGTTTTCATTTCGTTTAAAACTGCCTCTTATTTGTCAAATTACAAAATGCTCTGTTTATTTGATTGCAAGTCTTTGATGTTAAAATGTTTCAACCTCTCGAAAGATGCTGATGAACGTTAACCTTATGAAGAATTTTGTCACTATTGGTATCCAGTCAATTCATTCCTGAATAAGGGATACGTGGCTTTTTTTACCACTTCAAATATACCTCCAAAAAATATTTATTAACGAAAACCGAAAATTTAGTGCCTCAATAATTATTGGGAATGAAAGGCAAGGATATAAACGAATTGATATTCAATGCTTGCACATTCGCTGAAAAAAAGTAGCCAACGCTCATTATTTCTCCGTTGTTCATGGCAAATTTGTTTAAAAAAAAGATACCAATTTTCAGAAAATAACGTCTAGAAAAAAAATTCGTGTTTTACAATTTCATTAGGGTTCATATATATAATTGCATGAAACATATTTATAATCGCATTAGCTTCAAACTTTCTGTCGGAAACTTACAGTTTTGTCGATAGCTTTCAAAACAACATCAAAATTTATGTTCGAATACCAAGTTTCATCATCCTAGCTATTTTCCTTTCGAAATTACATGCAAATGGAATTTTGAATATCTATTGTTAAAGTAAAATTTGGAAGTTTTATTGATAACTTCAGAAATAAAGCAAATATTGAACAAAAAGTTTTGTTTTTTGAAACAGTATGAATTATTCTACACATTTTACACTTTTGGTTTTTAGTTTAATATAATTTTGAGCACATGTTTATATTTTATAAAAGTTGATATTTAAAACTTTTGGGAAAGCAACACTAATATAAGTTTTTAACAGTAGTTGAAGCAGATGGAAAATTTGATAAGCCCATGCAAAATTTAAGCATATTCTTACGGGTAGTTTTGAAGATACATTGAAATTTCTCTTTTGGCTCTAATATTTTAACAAAGTTGATGCTTAAAAATATTCGAATAGCAACACTTATAAATTTTAACAGCAATTAAGCCGATAGCCATTCGGCAAGCCTATGGAAAATGTCAACCTATTCGGACGAGTAGTTTTGAAGATACATTAAATTTTTCCATTTTCGCTCTAAACGATGCATAAATTATATTTGTATGGTTATAAATTATAGTGGTGCATTATTTCACGAAAATCATTAATATTAAAAGTTATTTATGTTAATACACATACTAACATTTCATTAAGTGACTGCCTACGTTCGGAACAAAATTTTTGAAAAATTGTATATTTTAATAATTTTTTGTTTTTTTTATATGCATTATCAATTATAAACACAAAAAACACCAAAAAAGTTTTATAAATATAATAGTTTTGAGAAATATGGGAATTTGTAGTAAATTTTAATGAAATTTAACCATAACGGTTAACACTCTACACCAAATTGTAATGCAGTAATTCTAATTTTCTTTGCACACAAGTTATAGCTGACAATGATCTATGAAATGAACTAAAATCTAAGAAAAAAATTTAAATGCAAGTAAATTAGAGGTAAAAATATGTGTAAATATGTATTTTTCCATTTATTCACAACTTAATTTTTCTAAAAACACATGTAAATTAAAAAGTATTCCTCAAACAACAAATATTTTAGTTCATTTCATTGCTTATACTATTTTAAACATGTGCTGAAAATTTCAAGTGAATATCTGTATTAGAATTTGAGATATCATATTAATGGTGGGGAAATTTTATCAAAAATACAGTTTAGAGAAAATTGCATTTAAAGATTTCATTTAATGTAAAAACATGGTTCCTGTGGTCAAAAGAGTTTAATATTCACTAGGATGATAGGTAAAACCGTCCTTTGACTCTTTTTGTAAGCACTTCTTCCTGTGTTGGGCAGAAAGTTTTTCACGCTGTGTTTTTGCTGTCGACAAAGAATGACTTTTCGAGTCGTGAATTTGCTACTTTTCCGCCTATGTTCCTACCGCCTACATTCATAGCAAAATTTATGAAAAATTGTGTATTTTAATAATATTTTGTTTTTTATATGCATTATCAATTATAAACACAAAAAACACCAAAAGTTTTTTATAAATATAATATTTTTTGAGCAATATGGGAATTTGTAGTAAATCTTAATGAAATATAACCATAACGGTTAACACTCTACACCAAATTGTAATGCAGCAGCACACAAGTTATAGAGGACGATGATCTATGAAATTAACTAAAATTTAAGAAAAAAATTGAAATGCAAGTAAATTAGAGGTAAAAATACGCGTAAATATCTTTTTCCATTAATTCATAACTTAATCTTTCTAAAAACACATATAAATTAAAAAGTATTTCACGAACAACAAATATTGTAATTCATTTCATTTCTTATACTATTTTAAACATGTGCTGAAAATTTCAAGTGAATATCTTTATTAGATTTTGAGATATCATGTTAATGGTGGGGAAATTTTTATCAAAAATTCAGTTTACTTTTCCATGCAACCTGGACAACATAACATTGTCATTAAAATTTCAATGTTCATTATACGATTTTAGCGTAATTTATTTGTGGTTTTAATAAATCTTTAGCTTGAATAGAATTGTTACCACCAAGTTTTGAAGAACTTTCAGTGATAACATCAGTAGAAGCGGTTGTCCCATGAGTTACAGTAATTTGTTCTGTACGTGCAGGTTTATACCGATTTCCAGCAAATTATCGCTTCTTTGAAATATAGTTATTCTTATTTCCTGTTATTTATAGACTTTCATGTTCAAAACCACAAAATGTTCAAGCAAAATTCGAATTTTTAGCTCTTAAATAGGGCAAAATGAAGTTAGATAAGCAAGCACAGAAAACGTAAACAAATCAAAATAAACAGACAAGCAACTGAATTGTGTTGCCAATTTTATCCGAAGAAATAAGTAAACTGCGTGCAAAAAAAGTTGTGGCTTGTCACTAGTAACATAAAAAATAATTAAAAAATTTTAAAAAAGCAGAAAAAGAACAGACAATTGCAACTTTAAGGCCACTTCCGGTTTCGGAATGCTACTTCCGGTTTGATTTTGCTTTAGACAAAGTATTTTAAAATCATTATAACTTTTTTTCTAATTCACTTAGGAATAAAATGTAAACGGATTTGGAAAGACGAAAAGTCTAAACTACAAGAAAACGTCAAAAAATAATTTTCGCCAAATTGGTCGAAAATCAGTGTTTTCAACGTAGGCAGTCACCTTAAAACAATGAAAATTCTCTTTTACTCGATTACGTTACTAGGAACACTAGTGATTGCATTCGAAAATAAGTGACATTGACGTGACGTAAACAATAGGCTGCTGTTTAGAATTAGAATGCCATTTTCTTATATTGACATAATACATAATAATATTCTGCATAATTTTGTATGTTAGTACCATAAACTGTTTTGCATTTAAAACGAACGTTTATAAATCCAGCAATCCTCTGGTTTAAGATCTATCGGATTAGTAAGAAACTGCTACAATCATAAATTTGTAACAACAAAGTAAGTTCTTTAACTCTTTAAACCTGGCTAGAGTGAGAGCCCAAGCGCCTCAAAAACTGGTGTAAATTTTAAATCATGAAATCAGAATGAAATCCCCCCGTTCTATTCAGAAATTCCAGAAGGACGACACCCACGATTGCACGATCAATTGTCAACAAATAAAGGAACTAATTTTCTCCCGTAAAATTCACCCAGACGCCAGAAACCGCCTGAGTTGAGGCGGGATAGGGCTGATAGGGTTAATCCTCTCTAATCATGATATGAGTTCGTCTTCTATGCTGGACAATGATACACAAGATTGTTTTGAAGATAAAGAAAATACAGGAAAGTGCGGATTAAAATTATATGTCGGTTCATTGATTGTTTGCTCATTTTTGCCAGCAGGCATCCTCATACACGATTTTTTAATACTTGTAGTTTTTAACATATTCATACAGTAAGCTTGATCACTTATTACGCACCGATACACTTGACAACACATTTTCCAATGTACATTGAATAGGATATTACTAAATATTGTTTGTGAATGATATGAAACTGCAAACATAATTTCAAGAGGATTTCTTGAAGATAAATTCGTTAAATTTCCTATTAAATAACATGTAGGTACGTCATTTAGAACTTTACCCGCTTTGTTTAAATCTGACCTAACTGTCAGTTTATTGTAAGATTTTCAGTATTGCGTTTATGTAGCTCTACAGGTAATAAGATACCTTAAATAAACTATTTCAAATTCGACATCTACAAAACTTTTTTATTGGTACTAAAATTATTATATGGAATTTTGAATTAAAAATATTATTGTTGATTGAAACCCACAAATGCTCATGAAGTGCCCCATTTTACAATCAGATTCCATTTTATGGTTTCTTGAAATGTCTACGGATTATTTGCACACTCTTTTTTATATTTGGAAAAAGTACGTATTTAGATAGCTGCAGAAACGGGAAAAAATAAGTTTCATGTCAAAATGAGACCACCTATTACATAGTCAGGAATGAAGATTTGTGTCTGTGATCTTTTCCCTAACTACGTTGAAGTGATTGGAATTTCACTAATGTAATATAATATACTGAATAAGACTCAAGCGAGAGTAGTTTTACTATATAACTGCTATTATTATAGTGAGATCCTGGAAAAGATGTGGTTATGAGAATCTGATATTTTTTAATGATTGATTCTATTTTTATCGGATATCTCCTTATTTCAATAAACGTGTGCAAAATATTATTATGTCTCCTACTTTCTATACAATTTGGTGCATATATTTAAATTTCAGATTTCAAGATTTCAAAACTGTCCATATCAAAACGAACTGAAAACCTGTCTATATCCAAAACAAAACCTTAGATAACTCCCTCCCCTCACTTCATCATGCCTCATTTCCATAAATTGCATACTGAATTAAACTGCCTGAATACATCGAATCCCATGCAGTAATTTTTTAAATCTCGTTTTGGTTAGATGTGACAGAAAATTCACTTTTCTTAAGAATTTTCTGTTCCGGAGATGGCCAGTTTTACAGATGCACGACTCAATTCTAAGAGCAGAGCAACTATTCGGAATCAAATGAGGTTGTAAATTAGGTACAGCGGAGGTTGGAATCCAGTATTTTTAAACGTTCGGAGCAGTATTCGATAGACAGCCAATAAGATCTAATTTTTAAAATATCATTCGCGATACACTCCATTTCATTTCGCCTTAATGTCATGAATATTCATATAAGCCTATCAACTATTTAAATATGAAAATAGTGTTGTTCAGTGGCGGACTGGCTAGGTTGCCAGCTTGCCCGATGGCAAGTGGGCCCCTTAAACATAAGCTGATATGGGCCCCCAGGATCTGTGTATGTGAAAGAGAGAGAAAGGAAAGAATTTTTTTTCTAGAGAAATTCCTGCATCTTTTCTAAAGCAAACAAAATAGCAAGTAGTTTTATGTTCTTCACACAACCTTTTCTTTCTGTGCAAGGTCGGGACGCAATGACCACTCATATCACCCCGGGCAAGACGGAAGAGTGACCCCTCTGAGCAGGAAGACTGCGGTCCTTGGAAATGTCTAAATAGCATTTTTTTTTGTTGTTAGTGCTTTTTACAGTAGTAAAACTCACGGAGAAGCGAACAAAGAAAATAGTCTACTTCGGACCCTCTGAAACTTACAAGGGGAGGGGGAATCATGTAATTTGACAAAATGGCATCCGTGGGACACTCGCCTTTTCCTTGGAGGTGGGGGGCTATGGGAGTGTTTCTTTGGTTATGTTAACAAGGTTGTAAAAGCAGTAAAAGTCTCTTACTTTCGTGGGTGTGGGGAGAGGTATTCCTGTTCAACAAAGAAAGAGTAGAAAATGCATAGCATATCTTAGAAAAGGAGAAAAAAAGATTTAGAGAGGTGAACTCAAATTTTTCCTCTCTTTACATTGCTTTTCTAGTATTAAATACTGACAGTGGCGAACAGCTGAATAATTCATCTTATTAACTGTATAGATTAAATTATGCCAGTCAACTTTAAACTCAACAACTTATTTAATTTTTGGTAAGCTGAAATCATTAATTGGTACCAAAAACCAAGAAATAAATTTGTTAAAAAATTGAAAAACAGTGGACAGGAAATGTATTAATATTTGAACTAAATTTTGATGTAGTATGTTTCGCATCTCATGAAATTAATGACTTAGGTTTTTACATTTAGCAGATAAAAAAAGGCTAAAAATCTTAAGAGTCAATGAAGTTATTTTTTATTGGTCAAGCATAATTCTAATTTAAATTACAATTATTACACTTTATTAAGCTAATTATAGAGTGAATATTTAACCTAATTAAACACAATCTCCAGGAAAAACTTTCTTTACGTAACAGGAAAGATGAATTTTAAGATCATTGCTAGAAATTAAATCTATCATAATAATATTGTAAATATGTCTAAAAAGTAAATTTATTTGAAGTAATGAGGAAAGAGAAAATTGGACTAAAAAACTGATGAATTGGAATGCAATTTTTGCTTTAAAAAAGTTTTTATATCGTAAGATGAAAATATAATTATATATCATGCTTCTTCTTTATCAGGAGAAAAATATAAGATTTATTGATTTGAAGCAATGAAAGTTGATTGACTTTCATTACAACATTCCAAAGTATTGTTAAATAATTATGCTTAAAAATATTTTTTAAAAATTGCACAGCAACTAAACTGTCATCATATTGAAAGATAAAAATTTTGAAGTTTAATAATGCGTAAAAATGATTTTTATGTGATAATATTTTTTGAGTTATAGTTGAAAAAATTCCCAATTCTTGCTTAATTTTTAATTAATTAAAATGTAAAAACTTTCCGAGATGCATATTCCTACGCTCTTATAGTATGTTTGTACCAAATTTGGTGGCTCTAGATTCAACAGACTGTAGAACATCGACAGACAACAACCTACACATACATTATCTTTTATTATTTATTGACAATTTGCATACAAAAGCACGATCAGAATCAAAACATAGAAATAAGACTATGATATTCCGTGTTAGATTTTATTGCTTAAAAAATAAAATGCATCTATAACTTATAATTTTCTTGTTTTCAACTGTCTTGTTTGAAATTGATTTAGCACAAAAGTTTAGTTCTTTACATGTAAAGAGGAATTGTTCGTCTTTTATAAAAATCTGCAGTTTTTGTCCAAACTTGATGAAATTTTTCGCATGTGCTCTTTTAAACAAAAGGAGAATCACTGTCAACTTTTCAAAGTCCTGTAGTTAATTAAAATTTCAGTTATTAAAAATTGAGCAAGATTTTGTTGTTTTTCCGGTGAAATCTTTTAAAACTCATTTCGGAAGAATGATTTTTTGATTATTTTAGAAATTCCAAAAATCATTTTTGTAATGATATAAATTTAATGACAAATTACGAAAATATTATTGCTACAAATCACTAAACTAATAATCATTGAAAGAATTTCCTTACCTCACTCTTACAAAAAAAATACTCTACTAATGGACAACATTTCTCCTTCACGCTTTATCGCTAAAACCGTATAAGAAGAATTTAGCCTAAAGAATTTAAAATCAAATATTTTTCATAATATTTTCGCTATTTTACTCGGGAAATTGATTTTAACCCTGTAGGTGAGAAATTTATTGGTATTAGACTTAGTGGCAACTTTGAATTCTTGGTGTTCATCTAAAAATAATATGCTATGCTGTTATCAATTCCTTGCTTTAGTTTGAACTCATTTAATCCTGCTTTGTAGAGCGAACTATTAGAATTTAATTTTAGGATAGGGTGGACCTTGAAGAACGAAGTCAAAATAAAAATCATCACTGAGCGTTTGTCTTCCATCCCTACATTAAAAGGTACTAAAATCAAATACAAATTTGCAGGCTGTCCAAAATTAAATTTCTGAATTCAAAGTCTTGTCAGTCTCATCTGGGTCAAAATATATTGGAAAGCCAGACAATGATCTCGTCGCAGAGAAAAAGTGCTCCTTCTCTGTGGAGCTTGCAAACCGTTTTGCTAAGATCGCCACCGAATATGATAAAATATTAGTATATCCATACACTCACTCTTTTATCAAAGGGATTTGTAGAGAACGTGTTTGAGGGATTATAATCCCAATGCTAAGAATAACCGCTTAATACCTAATAAATACTAATTATCCATGAGTCTTTCTCTTCATTAGAATTTAGTTGGAATAATTTCATTATTTAAATTTAGTTCAGCTGAGAGTCCCGATTATGGTTAAGTTGGGTTTCTATATTGTGCCGACCATTATGCTTGTTTTTACCTTTCCTGTTCGTAATATCCCTGCATCGATTGAAAATATATTAAAAGAACTTTATCTGTAAGGAGTGAAATCCATTTTTAGATATCAAAGCATATTTGTAATAATATTAGAATTCGTAATGAATATTATCTAATGATATTAGCGAATTCTGCTCTTCAAAGTTAAAGAACAAATTTAGAAGTTCATTTTCTGAAGAGAACTTTGAATTCTCTGTATATTGCTATCTATTGGAAAGGCATTGTTAGATTATTTGCATGCAGAAGTAATTATTGACATACCATCTAGTAAACTGAACAGCTGACTAGATATCTAGTAAACTCAAACGCTTACTGATTTCTGTACTTTTGAGTTGTTAATCTTTTAAAGTAAGAAGTATTCTTTAAATTTGTTGAACTTCGTACAAAGTTAGCTCTATAATTTCAGTTTGATTTAAAAATTCTCAAAATAACAGTAGAGTTCCAAAATTACAGTAAGCTATGCACCCACCAAAAATTATTTAAAATTCAATCATAAATTTGTTTTTGTATTTGGTAATTCTTACTTTCAATAATATGTAATAATACATATATACTTTAATTAGTAATTTGACTAGCGAAGCGAGGTCCTGTTTTCACTGGACCGTTCGAGCGAAAATAGTTTGTTTGTCAGTAATTTAGTGACTTTCCTAATATAGTCTGTTTGTCTGAAATTTGTTTTGTCACGATCAAACGCGTTGTTCGATTTTCTTTGAATTTGATATGAATGCTCTTTGATGTCGGAGAAAACGACCGTATGTGTTTTTTTAATTTTTTTATTGCTTTTCAAGATGGTGAATGATGGATGTTTTTCCAACGATTGTAGCCAAACGAAACTCCTTTCATAATGCATCCAAAGATACCTCTAATAGTAACAATAGACAGATATACCAATAAAGCCTAAATTTAAAAAAGTAATACAAGCAATCCTATAGTATTTGAAGTAAACGAAATTCATACCGCAAAAACAAGGAATCCATTCTAGTTCACTTTTTCAAGGGCTAGAAACTATTCGAAATGGATTCAAAAGAATATTTAAGGAGTTTTCTGTAGAAGCAGGCCTATTTTTCGCCAAGAAAAAGCTTCTCCCCAGATAGCAATTTTAGTTTGCAGCAAGCTTGCCACAAATTTGTCATGACAAGAGTGCAAGCTTGCCACAAACTTGTCATGACAAGAGTGCAAGCTTGCAGCAAGTTAACGAAAGCTTCGAAGTCACCATGGAACGAACTTGCAGCAAGTTTGCCACAAGCTTGCCGTGCAAACTCATTGCAAATTATAGCAAAAACAGAGTACGAACACAACCCGGAATAGAACTCGCGACCTCCCGGTTCCGAAGCGGAGACGCTAACCATTGAGCCAGCTGAACTCTGAGAGGAGACGATAGATTTCGCTAATACATCGTTCGATTCGATTCGTATACGATTTATTTTAAACTTTTCTTGATTTCATGAAATCAAGAACTCCCCAAAAAATCAACCAGGAGCAAAACCATAAGAACAAACGTCAAAAGAAAAAGGAAAAAGCATTAAACACGCTAATAAGAGCAACAAAATACTAGCCATCAAGCTTAATTAATAAACTTTCATAAGGTAAAAGACTTACCCCTTTAGAATCCAACCAGATAAAACTTGCCCGCGCTTTCGAGAAAAGCAAAACAATAAACACTATCACTCCGTGGCGCCATCTATATTCCCAAAAGAGGAATAGAAAGGCAGAAAAAATAAAATAAAAGAAGGAAAGAAGCAGCCAAGACAGCAGTCTCTTTGCCAGCATGGGAAGGAGACAAATTCAGTTTATATTTAATTGCGATTTTGTTAATATTGATAACAGCAGACATTTAATTGTACTTTAATTAATAATGATAAAAGCAGAGACTTGCGCAAATAATTTGAATTTGGAAAACAAATGGCTAAACTTTTAAAGACTGAAATGAAGAGCAGATTTTTTTTTGGGGGGGCGAGGTCTATTGTTCACAGAACTACCAGTATATATAACAAATTTTTAGATAATAACAATATGTAATAATTTATATAGTATATCATGTCCATTTATTGATTTTAATTGATTATATTTATAATAAATAAAATTTTAAAAATTATATAGAGAAAAAACATTTTTGATATGAGTGGGCCCCCATTGACTGCTGGCAACCGCTATTTTCAGACCCAGTCCGCCACTGGTGTTGTTGTTATATTGACTTATCATTCATCTGCATAAACAAGCGTATACATTGTTGCGTTATTGACATTTTATTATTTCACGATTTCGATACATACATAAAACAATTATGCATTTGAAATAAAAAAAAAATATTTAATTGGAAATGATCTCTTGCTTATCCACCTTATTAACTACTGAACCCCCAACCCCCTCCATCCAAACTGAAAGTTCGTACTTTCGAGCTTGATACCTTTTCTGCTTAAATGTTTTTCGAATAATGAGCAGTAAACTTTATTCCGTCATTAGTTCGTGCGCATTTTATCCCATTACGCGTTTCCCTTTTTTCTTGAAAATGATACATTTTACATAATTCTTAGTTTAAGAAAATAGAAGCTTTTTCAGAAGCATAATTCTTATTTTAAGAAAATTCGCGATAGCATACCGAGAATAACCATCAATAATTGGTAAAGGTATATAATATAAAAAGCAATAGCTAAAAAATTATTTTTTAAATGTATCAGAAAGTATAATTCTTAATTTTTGCACCCAATCCGTCGAATCGTATTGTGTATGCATGGAAACATGATAACTGTAAAACTGAAAGAGTTAGAAACATGAAATTTAGCATAGTTAATAGTTCTAATTTATTAGGGTCAAATATTCTTTTTTAAATTTAGTTATTTTTTGAAAAGATGGAAGCATTAGACTAAGAAAGTATTTGGAAAGTAAGAAAGGAAGCATTCCGCAGAAAATGAGTTAGTATTTGAAATAAATTTTTAAGCTTAAATGGAAAGAAAAGGAAATGCATGTTTTGCAGCTAATGAAGTTCATAATATTGAATTCGATTGTTAAAAACACTTCAATGGATGGCACTCGAAGTATTTGGAAATATAAAATTTCATGAAGAAAGTGTTTTTTTATTTTCCAATTTATATGAAAATGAGCTCACGCCATTTAGATAAAATGTAGTAGAAGAAAATGAAATAAAGTGATTCTTTTGATACGTAACTAAAAGTTCTACATTAAAACTTTTTTGTCTAGAAAATTCATTACTAAATATATTTAAAATTACTCTATATATTTAAAATTCCACAAAATACGAAAATTAAAAAACAACACAATTTTTTGATTTCTTTAACAAATTAATTACGAAAAAAAATCAACGTTTAAATTTTGGTCACAGAGGGTAATATTTAACATTTTGTTTTTTCGTCATCAAAGGGGTCTTCACCACATTTAGAAAGGTAAGCTCTCAGCTATTCTCGAGACATTGGAAGTAGAGTTTTTATTTTACGAGTCTCAAAAGGCGCCTTCAAATTTACGATCTGTATGATACAGTAGATTACTCTTTGATGCACGACTAAGCTTTACTGCGTTGACACTTCCTGAAAATGTTTGATTCTGATCTTCAAAGACATATTCAAGGGCGTTATAATTTTTTTCTAAAATTCCCTTGAAATTCAATTTTCAATGCACTGAAAGAGCTAAAATGTAAAATGGTAAGCTCTGTTTTATGAATGAAAGTAACAAAATAAAACCTTTATATTTATCTAATATTTTTTGTTTAGCAGAATGCTATTATTACTGCTAGGAATAATAGTTTAGTGAGGAAGTTAGAATAATAGTTAGAGAGGAAGACATATGATTTACTGCGATTCTTACTTTCTTGAATACTAAAGAGAGAATACGGCAATCATTGACATTCATAATCGAGATTTTGAAGAATCTCAGCATTTTTAAATAGC
>BGPR01043366.1:0-12971 GCA_013235015.1 Araneus ventricosus
CAATGGTTTCATACGTCTTCTTCATTAAAAGCCCTTTACTTTTTATGCAATATAAATAAACTAATTCTTATTTTTGTTCCAGGATTATTCAAACTAATGGTCACATGGCGTGTATGAAGTGGACAGAGATCCAGCCAGATGGAGAACCTTCTTAGCCGAAATGACCAGAAAAGGCCATAGAAATTAGAAGAATCCGAGAGGGTACTTCTTAATGGTCGAAGGTAGGAATACACAGTTTGGAATAAATAACACCAGATTTTTTACTTGATTGAAGAAATCTGATATCCCATACCTTGCCAAATTTGTGATGGAAGATATGAAATACTGTAGAGTCATACTGCTCCTTCCATTAGGGGCTGCACGATAACAGCAAAAAATATTATTTTCGAAGCGAAATCATCACGTCTTTCACCCAGACTCGGTGTTTCACCCAGATGTAGCAGCATTCACGTAATTTCTTTTCAACAAATAATCAGATTTTGTGATGAGTGAAGTTGTTTAGAGATATATGTATAAGAAGGTTACAAGTTTAGCTACAATTATACAAATTATCGAGAATAAATTATGCTATCGACATGTAAAAAAATATTTAATGACTCTTATTACCACGTTTTATTAACTCGCTTTCTTGTCTGGTTCGTTCGTCTATCTGTCTGTTGGTACAAATTTTGCAATGAATTTAAACTAACTTCCCGATGAGCTGGAGACTGGAAATCTTTTAGACACAGCTCAGAACTAGATGACAATGCAATATTACCTCGCTTTTTTGTCTGTCTGTTTGTCTGTTAATTTTATTTCATATTTGCAAGCCACTGACCCAGAGCTTTATAGATATGCTGTCCAGGCGTCACTGTGAATATGAGTGAAGGTGAATCTTGAGTTTGTAGACTCAAGAAATTTCTTCTGAATAGGGGAGGGGATCGAAGAATGGATTTTAAAGTTCGAGGGAGGTTTTGCTGGGCACCAGAGGACAATAATTTATATTTATGAAATTCCAGGAGGAGGGGGAGTAAAATGCTGTCAAAAGAAGTTGTTTTCACGAATGTTTTGCCTCAAGCAACTTTATTTTTTTCAGAAAGCTGCAATTTTCTTATTTAAGATCAGGCAGTTGCAGTCTGGAAATAAACCTGAAATTGCCATGTCTCCATCATAATTCATCAAAATAGTTAAAATCGATTTTAAAATTTCACACACAGAAGACTAAAAAAGCTGAAAATAATTATTTAAATAAAATAAAATTTTAATATACCAAGCTTTTAAAACGGACTAAAAAGTAAAAAATAATTTCGTTCTAGCCCCATACCCAGATTTATAACCTGCCAGATTTAAAGCGAAAACGTGGACGGCTGCACATTTAATAGTAAGGAGTGTAGGGAGTAGCTACGCTGAGAAAACCTCACACAACAGACTTCCATCATTTCCATTGCAAAAAATTGTATGTGACTGAAATAAACCATTGCATCATCAATTATCTATTGCATGCGCCCAACGTTTTTCGTTTTAAATCTGTATGGGGTTATAAATCTGTATGGGGCTAGAAGAAATTATTTTTTACTTTTTAGTCCGTTTTAAAAACGTGGTATATTAAAATTTTTATTTTATTTAAATAATTTTTTAGTCTGTAGGCAGTCTTATTTAAATCCTAAGATGTTCAGTACAATCTAATAAATCAAAAACTCTTCTTTGAAATATAACATCTTATGCTTAACTATTTCATTTAAAAGTAAATTTATAAAAACTTGACTCCAACACTTCAGTTAGTTAGTGTTTATTATTAAGTGTCAAAGTGTTAAAGTAATTTACGACATTCGAGGCAATCCCAGTTCATATGGCAATGTATTCAAAATTTATCCACACAAAGTTCAGAACTTGAGCGTTAATAGGGAACAATTATTTAGTTACTGGAGAACTTTCCCGGATCAATTTGCATGTCTGGGATTGTGAAATTTGCATTTCCTGAGTGAGCAGGATTAAATGTCTGATTACTCTATATCCGCATCAAGGGCGGCTGGTTAACTCAGAAATCCGCTGTGCTGTTAAAGATATTTTTATAAATCTGAAGTACATCCTTCTTCCAAAAAAATGCTATTCAATTTTATGAAACTAATTTTTTTTTCGTTATCAGATGCTCACTTTTAAGGGGAGTCAGAACCCCCCATACCGACAATGTTGAATTGGCCATTTCGATGTACCTTTTCTCAAAATCTGTGACAGATACATGTTAGAAACTTTTTATACAAGTAAAGTATACCTTTCTCATTATGCTGAAATGAGCTTTTTTTTTTAAAAAAAAACCCTTTTTTTGTGTCAAAATAGGGTAAAATTTCATTATGTCTAAATAAATATTTTGTAAAATTATAAAAAAATTAAAAATTAACCAAAGGATATTTTAGAAAAGGTGCATCGAAGAAGGCCAATTTAACATTATCGGTATAGGGGTTCCGATTCCCCTTTAAAAGTATTAAATAAGCAGTATTTCGTTAACTAGTTATATAAACGTCCTTAATAGGTGCGGTTGTGGAATTAAAACAACACATTATATTATTCAATAAGGCATAACATAAAAAAATGTATTAAAGTGTTAAAAGAAAATTATATTTGTGATATTTCTGTCTTTTGAAATAATGACACCAGATCTTAAGGAAGTATCTGTATTCACAAGTACGCACACAAAAAAAACACTTTACAAAAATGAAGTGTGTCGCAATAAGAATGCCAGAGCAAAGAAACTGGCCGGACACATCATTTCCTTCCATCGAGGTCGACATCGATCTGATACATGTTTACAAAAGCCACCTCGACAGCAGAAAATAGCGCCAAGAATTCTCCCAGCCATCGCCAACAGCAACCAAGCATCACAATATTCAGAAGAGTAAATCGTAAAAATCGTTAACCATGTCTCCAGTTAACGATAATGGATCCGTCTAAAGCCCCTTTCACACAGAGGTGATTCCCTAAAGAGAGTGTGAGTTTTCCTCCTCTGAAATGACGGTCGAGTACTTTCAGTTCGGAAAACAAAACTCGGGCTTATTTTTGGAAATCTCTCTCTAGTGATTAAGATTTAAAAGAGTGACCCAACATGTACTGGGACGTGGTGGTCTATTATAAGAGACTCGGCTTTGGGACCTGTGTGTCGCAGGTTCCAAACCCGATTTCAAGGAAGACCCACCATGCATGCGGGTCTGGTGCACGCTAATAAGTCAAGGGTCAAATGTCTTCCTGCTGGTGCGGTATGAAAGTTTGTAAAGGTGGTACGAGCTGAAGTATTATACCCGTCATCTGAACGGGATTACAAGGTCCGTCCCAATTGTGTAACTTCGAAACAGGGTGTTAATCTGACTATACTGAACTAACAAAAATACGCATATTTTTTCCTATGAAAAACAATTTTAACTTATCTGAATAACTGATTAGCAACAAGAGTAATAAAGAAAAATAATGAAATAGAACCTTCTGATATATAAATGTTTCTTTTGCGTGAATATAAAAAAAGAAATGATGAAAAACGAAGTCAAGAAAAAAAAAATTAGGTGAGATTGAGAAGAAAAAAGATAGGGAGATACAGGAAGAGAGCTATATTGTATTTTCCAAAAAGCAGGATGCAGCCCCGATAAGGAGCAAAATATACTACTTTTCCCTTGTATAAGTGTCATTATGCCATGCTCACTTAGCGAACGGATTATCTGTACAAGCCTAAGATAAAAGACTTTCAGTAAGAAAATGTCGACAAGTCCGGTAAGATAAATGAATACGGTTTTAAAATCTCAGAAATGCAGTTCTGATGCCCCAATGAACGATGTGTTCCTTATTCAAATACATCTTTCGTGGTTAGCCTCACATCCTCTGTGAATCTGTTTTAAGGCTCTCAGTTTTTCACATCTAATTTACGAAGTAAGCATGCAGAAAGTTCTGTAATCATTTAAAATTTCGAAGAATCTCCACGTTTTGTATCTCTCTGAGTTCAAAAAATAAATTTTGGAAAAAAAGGCATTTTAGGAATTATATCTGTCTGTGCGTATGTGTGTGAACACGATAATGATTTTTCTGTGTTTAATTAAAAATATTAACATTAGAAACATGAAAATAAATAAAAGGAATCTAATAGAAACGAAGCAAAGAAGTAACAGCAATATCATTACATACACTGGTGTGCAAAAATTAAGGACCGCTTCGTAAAGTGCGAGAAATTTGCAATTTATACAGAAACTATGGTTCGAAATTAATTGGGAGAATCGTGAAACATGCAATCGAGTATCGTACACATTTAGCACTGGAGATTCAGTCACGGGGGCATTTAAGGGACCAACCAGAAATTGATGAAGACGAAAATATATTTCGGTTTACCCCGTTTCACAGAAAGCTGATAATAATCAGCAAATTTTATTAGTGGTTATGTTTAATATGCTCATTGCTTACATCCAATTTCGTAAAAATAGCATGGATATTCGGGAAGATGTAAAGGTTTCTTTTGAAAGACCCAAATTTTTCTGCATATTTTTTGCTTACAACATGCAGAGTTTTCATTCAAATTATACGAAACTTACAAAATACTCGACAATATGTTACAGAAGTATTGTATTAAAATTTAAAGTAAATAAGTTGAATATTAGAGGAAATATGAGTATTTGTACTAAATAATTTTTTACTGCGCATGTTCGAGACGTAGCGTAATTTTTTTATAACTCCAAAGCCAGATATATAGAGCAACCTACATAAAAATTCCAGTTGACTCTCGTTAAAATTCAGAAAGATGTAGTCATTTAGGTGAGTTGAATTTAAATTTCTCTTTGAGAGAGACTAAATAGTAAGGGTTCTTGCACAAACTGATATTTTATAAACTTGAATCTTCGAATGGTTATCGACGAAAAGGAATTTAAATAATATATTTAATTCATAAGTGTACATGGGTATTCCAGATATTCAACTTTCCTAAAATTCAATGTTTTTGTTCATAGATTCAAGTTTCGAAATATCTATTTGTGGAAAACCCCTGATCACTTAGCTTCTCTCAAAGAGAAATTTAAATTCACCTCACTTAAATACCGACATCTTTCTGAATTTTAACTGGATTCAACTGGAATTTTTATGTAAGTTGCTCTATATATCTGGTTTTGAAGTTATAAAAGAAAAATTACGCTCCGTCTCGCACATGCGCAGTAAAAAATTATTTAGTACAATTTCTGTTACAGTTGAAGAAGGCTGAAATTAATAAGACTAAACACAACAAACCTGCTAAAAATTCTGCAAAAAAGAAGAAAGTAGCTAAGCGACGCTTCGACTTCTAATGTTCTGAGTCTGAAGACTCAATTCATTCATTTGAATTTCCTTACGTTGACGCAAAATCCAAGCCCATGGCGATGCCATTTTTTGTAATTGATTTCATTTCTTAAGGTCTGAATGTCAAATTTCGATTGATAATATTTCATTTGTTTTAGGCTGTTACTTTAGTTCGATTATGTTTGTTTTGTGTTATGTGCAATTTGTTATGATCAAGATGTGATCTCAAGAGTTTTAAATAGTTTTTTGAAAGCATATGGATGTTGAATTAAATTGTTATCTCTCTTCGTCATCAGTCGGGTGAAAATGCCTTTTTTTTCTGAAATGAAATTTCGGGATCTCAAATTAAAATTTTAAAATTTTTGAAACTAAAAATTTAAAAACAAATTAGAAAATAAAAATTTAAAAAATATATTACTTTAAAATAAAGAGTTAAAGAAGATTTTTCCTAAACAATAATGCTCCTGCAACGAATATTGAGGTCAGGAAAAATCCCCAAAGCTTAAGGTCGCCATCTTACGCGACATTCCCTTAACTAGTACTTAAGATATGCAGTAAATGTATGATTTTTCTCACTTTTATGGCAAATGTTTAAAATTTATTAATTGATTTCCATACTATGTAATGTGATACTTAAAAATCTTTAAAATTAATACTTTAAATGAATTTGTAGTAGTAGCATTAAATTTTAATGGCAATCAAAAGTTATTGGTAAATTTCGATTATAGTCTTTTCATTATATACGTCGTTTTCGTCTCCTTCTAAGAGACTATAAACGGTGTTACTGTATATGCTTAGTGCTACTTGCAGCCCATGAGTCGAATTATCGGGTTTGTTGTATTTGTTACAAACATGGAAGTCCTTCCCACAATGCAAGTCTTATGGTTGGAAGAGAGTTTACAAGGTTAAGCATGGAATGACCTCACGACTCTTTAGGCACCGAACCTTGACGAGTCCATTTAAGCGATTTGGCGGCAAATTTGACGACCTTGGCGACAAAGAGATGGAAGTTTCTGAAATGCAACCTCTTTTCTCGATATTTACTAGGAAAGGGAATAGCACGAGAAAAACAACCATGACGTCGGCCTATCGGGAGAATATTTAAGGACTGGCGCTTGATCAGAGGAGTCTTTTGATCGACTGGGATCACCTTGGAGCGCGAATGTTTTGAGTTCCACCGCAGTGAGAGCTGGTGAGGAGGCTTATTGAAGGTGCAGTTAATGTCTACTAGTTGTTGGATTATTTGTGTGACTGTTTTGTTGTTAGATAACAAAGTGCTGAACTGTTATTACCTGCGAATTGTTGCCTGTTTACATGGTAATCTGTGCAAGAACTATTGTTTCCTGTACCTGTGGATACGTGTTTTCCTGCATGTTTGTAGAATATAACCTTCATTCTCCATTATCCTGCGTGCTTGGACTGTTAACACCATACACCCACAGTAAGACATTTTGCAACCTGTATATTTTGGCCAACAGTTCAAAACACTTCCGATAACTGACAACATTGCTACAGTGTATATAAAATAGAGTTTAGTTAATAAGCTATGTACTGTGTTATTAATCAGTTTATTTACAGTTACTGAAAAATAGTGTATACATTTTTGGGATACCTTGTAGGTATAACGTTTCTTTTTCCGCAGGCGGTTCCTGAATTGATCACTCGCACCACTTTAACAATGCCCATCGTGCCCTGGTGGATACACCGGCTTTTGGAAGACGCCGTCATGGTGGCCTTAGAGATGACCAAACCGGAGGACTACACTCATGGTGGTCACCTCTTGACCACTCCCATGTATTGCTTTTCGGAGGATATCCCATAGAGGAAACCCATATGCGAAATAACCATCATCAATGACAATTCAGTTTGACAATTAAGCAAAAGAAGCAATCATTCATTCCGTTCCAACAGTCTTGGATCATGTTTGGTGCTGGATATTAACGATTCCAAATTAGTTGGGGAGGGGCACTTTCTCTCCATGTGTTCTATAACAACGCTCTAAAATTCTATGAAACTTCATTCTGACCTTGATAAAGTGTATTTTTTTCCTATTAAGGAGAGAAATAAAAACTTCTGCCCACTGAAAAAAAAGATTAAAACTTTTTGTTTAAGTTTCCTTTCTTATTAAAACACCCACCTAATGTTTTTGAAGGAGAGTCAACGTCTACAACAGTCAAACTTTATATCTAAAATTACATGTTTCTAGTTCAGATTTCTAATTTATATAATGGTCATTGCATTCATAGAATCTGTATATATATATAAATAGAGGATATACAAATCCCTATTTTTATATATATATTATCCAAGCCATGTTACCTCAAAGGGGTGTAAAGCATGTCACGAGTCGTCGGGAAGAAAATTTTCAATACAAATATCAGTGTAATATATATAAAAAATAAAAATAATACAAAAATTGATGATACAATACAATGCAATATAAGTAATAATACACAAAAAAAAATAGGCAAAATAATATACAAAATACAAACAGCAATCATAATAAAAAAATGCAACCATACATAATAAATAAATAATACTAACCTAATAATAATAAAATAAATCATTTTGTTTAGAAAATTTTAATACCTTAACCCCAAGTGTCATGTAGGTTTAAAATTTTAAAACAGAATCTTCTAGTCTAGAGTTTGCTATAGCACATTCCATACCCAAGCTGAAAATATCCTGCCGTTTGAAATTAATAAAGGAATTTCAATAAAGACCATATTTCTAGGTAACAATATTTTTGTAGCATCTCTTTGAAAATGTGAAATTGAATTTTACAAACATTCAAGTCATATCGCATCTTACAAAATCTATTTTATGCCATTTAAGATTTAACGATCTTCAGATATTTATAAAACGTATATCTTTTGTGTAATTTCTGTTCGTATCATTTTTAGTGAACTGTTCCATTAATGATGTTTGTGTCTATTTATTCTCGAAAACTTTCTGCTGAATGGAAAGATGAAAAAAACGTACTCTGCTGCTCTTAGCTGGAAGAAAGAAGCTTGGTGCTTTTAAAGATATTTCCTTCTATAAAACCAGAGATAACTGTCTGTAATGGAAAAAATTACGCATTTTCTGAAATCTTTATTTTTTAAGAAATCGGTATGTACAGTGGGACCTTGAATAACGAGTAACTCGCATAACGAGCAAAATAAATTTTTAGAAAATGATTCGCTTAATGTTTCGCATAACGAGTGACGAGAAGAGGAAGTCTCGGATTTTGCGCCTGCTACTGTCATATCTAGGGAGCTTTCATTTTGCTTTAATTCTTATCAAACATGGTGTCTAGTGATGAGTTCTTATCAAACATGGTGACTAGGGACCAACCTTATTCTCAGAGAATATTAGAAATATCACATCCGCATCGTTTTCTGCCTCAAAATGATCGAAAATGCATGAGAAGAGGTTACCAAGAGAACCTTCACTTCTGCTTGGAAGAAGTTTTGGTTGTAGAGTGTTGTCGAATGTGACATTGAGGAGCATGAGACGGTACCCAGTGGAGCCTACAGTCAACTAGATTGTGTCTTTGGCCAAGATGAAGGGACTGGAGTTGGATAGCAATTATATCGATGAGCTTGTGGAAGAGCACAACCTAGAGCTGACCACCGAAGAGCTTATGGAGTTGCATTGCGTCTCACAGCAAGAAGTTATGGAGGAGAGTTTGTCAGAGAAGGAGGTAACAGCAAAGCAACAATCTTCTAGCGCAATAAGAGAAATACTGAAAGCATGGGAAACTGTTGCTTCATACATTGAGAAACATCACCCTAATAAGACAGTGGCTATGCGCGCTACAAATTTATTTTATGATAATGTTGTGTCACATGTTCGTCTAATTTTAAAAACAAATGTTTTTAGACAGCTTCCTACTAAAAAAGAATAAGGTATGCATCATAATTCATATACAAAATCAACCACTCGATTAAAACACTTAGAAAAATTAGTAAAATTTCTAAATGAAGCATTGAGCTCAATCATGCTAATTATAGTATGTATCATAAATAATAATTTTATTATTTCGATTTTTTTTTTGTTTTGTTTTTGTTTTCTGCGAATCTTATTCGCATTCCATGTTGGTTGGTTCTGCCTAGAAATGAAAAGATGAAGATGATTCACGCTCCTTAACAATCTTATATATAATTTTCGTTGAATAAATGCTATACATAGAATTTTTTGAATGTTTTTCGGAATGGAACGCATTATCGTATTTTACATCAATTTATATGGGAAAATTGTTTCGCTTAACGACCGTTCCGCATTACGAGTAAGCTTCTGGAACGAATTATACTCGTTAAACGAGGTTACACTGTATATGATAAAACAGTGCATACAATAAGCATTCGTTTTGTCATATACGTACCGATAAACATGTACAAAAAATTTAAAATCTTTGTCTTGAAAAGGAAAAGACCCTTGGAATTTTGAAAACATGAGATTTAAGAAACATCCGATATGGAGAAAATGCCATTTATAGTTGTCATTTGCGATATATTTCATTTGTCGTCTGAAATCAAAATAACTTCTGAAATAATAAAGATACAACTTTGAAATTTTAATACAGTAACTAGAAGGGAAAGAGCAACGGAATAAGCCAACAAAATGAAAATCGATATTTTGGCCATATTTTGAGTGCCCCCTTAAATAGTATATTTTTTTATAAACAAGTAAGTTTATTAAAAAAGTGAGGCAAAAAGCAAAACTTTCCACCACGTTCCATTGTAAATATCATTCAGCACATGCTTGTAATCGGCTGAGTTCTGTTGGAAAGCAATTTTCGCGAATTTAAATCTGGTTTCTAGTCTAATGTGCCGTATTCAAAACCGACAAGACAAAAAAAAATGTATCTCGTGAAACCTTAATGAAGACAATGAATTACAATATATGACCCAAAATAGGCGTCGTTTAATTTCAAAACTGAGCGTAACTATGACAAATCTCCCCCCCCCCACCTGAAAAAAATCATCCACTTGGTGATACAGTAGATTAGGAATGTTAAACTATCTAAAGGAGTAGGTAGAGCTTCTCGCAGAATAGATCCGCTGATAGAATAAAACCTTCATGTATTAATAGTACGATATATATTCTAATCTGTTTCAATATCTGTTCTGTACGCAGGTAGAAAATTAATTTTAGTACAGTGTCTGCAACATCTAGAAAGAAACAGTTCAATAGTTTAGTTTTGTTAAGGTCACGCTTTGAAGTAACACCAGGCCTATTTTGGGACGTACTCTTAATTTTGAACCGTGGTCAGATGAGGAGGACGATACCTGAGTTGGCCATCTCACTGAACTTCCATGGAACATACGACCCTCGACACCAGATTTAACATGCATCAGGCCCTTATAACACGGCCGGTCTTTGGAGGAATCAACACGACAAACCTAGAACTCTCCGGTACCGAGGCCGAAACCTTAACACCAGGCCATCGCAGCCAAAGGAAAAAGTTAGGCTTAAGCATAGAATACCGTAACAAACAAATTGTAAAAAATTTGTAGATACAACATTGTTTTGGTTCCTATTATCCCTTGTTAACGCATTGTGTATGGTATAATTAGATGTAAACTCCAAAACAAGACAAATACTAGCTATGCTCGCTCTAGACAGTTTCTCTATATAAATAAAACTAAAACGGCAATTCTTTTTGTATGCTATAGAAAGCCAAACTAGCCAATAAATTTTCTTCAAATTTTGGTGATAAATACTATGAAACATCAGGAAGGTTTTAGCGAAGGTTTTGTGACGATTAATCAAACAGTTACTTTTTATTAATTAAAAACAATCTTTCCACTGCGCTTGTGCAGTTCCAGTTCTTCTGCTGACGAACCTAGAAGGGTAAAACATATTAACAGCTTGTGGAGAAAATAAGCTTTCAGCAATTTTTAAAAATAGCTTGGTCAACTGATATTCTCATTTTAATTAAAAAAAACGTTTCAGACGACAATATCTGATTTTTTGTATTATAATATATTTGAAAAGAACGAGTTTATAGTATAGTTTCTCGTCGACGAAGTGTTAAAATTGTCTGAATTTCTTGCTATTAATAGCAATTCTAGTAAAATAAGACAAATTTGTTATTTGTTAACATTATAAAGGATTACATCGTGTAATAAGATTTCATTTTTCATTCGCACTTATTAATGCATCATTCATTTGGCTTGACAATATTGATTAGAGAAGTTTACATATTACGAGGTTTATCCAAAATCAATATGTACTTTCATTCTAACCAAGCAACTGAATAATATAAAGATCTGAACTTCTGACGATGACTGTTTTAATTAAGATTGTGGTGTTTGTAAAAGATGTTAATGATAATGTTACGATTATTAGCTAAAGGAGACGCAGTGATTAATTTGTATTACAGATATGTAACAGCTGTTATTGAGTGAATGTAAGGAGTTGAGAGTCCTCAAAATATTGTCTATGAGACAGTAATGAACTCCGTTAATTAATTATGCTGCCATTTCTCAGCTATTTTTAATAATGTGCCATAGTTACATCTAAATAATACAGAAAACATAAACTATAATGTATTTTTAAACGTTTAATTTTCATTATAATTTTTTTATTCTGATGTAATGCTGTTTAAATTCGATTGTAGTTGAAGTAATTGTTGTAGTTGAAGATATGTAGTTGGAATTAAAAAGTAGTTAATTGCTCATTATAGGAAATATGTCAACTCGTACATTTTTGTTAGGCAGTAAAAAATTGCTTTAAACGGAATTCTTGTTTTAATGGGAATCTGTACCGCCAATGTTAAATTGTCCATTTTCTATGTACCTTTTCTCACAATCTATCATAGATACATGTTTGAAATTTTTTATACTGTTTAAGTAGACATTTATCCACAGAGATGAAAATTTTACATAAATATGGTTTGGTTTTTTTTAACTGAATGTCACTATGAATTTTTCAAAAAATGCCATTTTCTAACACTAGATCAGCACTATTAAGAAATATTTTTGGAATATCAGAAAAAAGTTTCACATCAGTATATACATTTATATGTATGGAATAGGTGGTAAAAATTTCAAGAGCATATATATAATAAATTTTGAGAAAACGGTACATGCAGTTTCAAAAATTCCAATTTGAGATGATTCAAGTTAAAGGTAAAATTCTTGTGTTACATTAATAAGTTTACATTTTTTTAAAGTTTATTTTAACTTACACTATATGCCCAAAAGTATCCGGACACTTGCAGATTTTCACATTTTTTAGAATTTCTCCGGAATGGTTTAACCGACTACCATTAAACTTCGGGCATGTAAAGAATAGACAATAACTCACATTTTACATTGAAGATTCGGTCCTGAAGGCAATTAGGGGACCGTCTACAAACTGATGAAGACAAAAAGGTGTTTGGCCCACCCCGCTTCACAGAATACTGATACCAATATGAAATTTTCAGAAATAGTAATGTTTAATGTGCATAATATTTACAGGAATTTTTGTAAACTCAGCTCAAATATTTGGGAAGATATAAAGGTTTTCTTAAAAAGTCTCAAATTTTTGCACCTGTTTTTTGCTTATAACATGCAGAGTTTTCTGTTATATTATACGAAACTTACAGAAAAGATGACAATATGTTAGAGAAGCATTTGTGTAAAACTTTGGAAAAGAATTGTTGAATATTACAGGAATTATGAGCATTTTTAGTAAATAATGTTTTACTGCGCATGCGCGAA
>BGPR01043367.1:0-12970 GCA_013235015.1 Araneus ventricosus
AGAGGTGATAACATTAAAATAAAAATGTCAAAATATTTTGATTTGAGTCATTTAACTCAAAATATGCTTGCTATTTATCTTTTGTTACAATAGTACCATATTATCCCCAAACTTTTACCTTTCTCAACTGATTGTCGCTCTTTCTATTCATGTTTTAATGAATCCCCCCAATTAAAAGCTAATTAAAACAACTATAACTTCTGTAGTTCTGCAAATAAAAAATCAGAATCACCATAGTTTTATTAACTATCATAAACACCACTGTTCCTTTAAGATATTTTAATCTTCAAATTTTTTTGTATTTTTATCCTATTCCCGAACTTTCAAATTTTCTTCCGCTATTTTAAGCCTTTTTTTTTTTTTCTTTTTTACACCTGGGCTATGGTAACCAAGCTGATTTCATAGAACATGCTAAGATTTCTAGTTTAAAAATAGTCCTGGTGCTCTAACTCAATTTCATGACCATCTGCCGTCATTTTAATTAAAATCCTCCCACTTGCAATCTGTATGAACAAAGAGTTTCGCAACTCATTTCGTAACTTTTGAACATTAACCACCACAGTGCCAGATTATCCCCGAAATTTCACCTTTCTCAACTGATCGGCTTTCTTTCAATTTATATTTTAATTATTTCCCCAAATTAAAAGTTTATTAATATGGTTATAACACCTGGATTTTTGCACCTATAGACTCAAAAACCTCAAGTTATGATCACCATCCTAATATGTTCTGATTCACTACATTCGCATACTGAAAAGTTGAAAAGCTTTATTTATAGCGTTCTTCGGTCTGATTCGAACATAGGAAATTAACATTCTCTTTTAGATAAGCGTGTTTTTTTTTGACACGGTATTATTTCCATAGTATTTTATTTGTAAATTTGCAATCATTATTCTTCCTTGAGATCCGTATATCTTGATTAGTTATGAAGGTTTGTTGAAGTTCGCAAGCTTACATAACCTCAGAAATATAGCTGAAAATAAATCCGGTTTATAACAGGATAAAAATTTTCCTTCAAAATAATGAACTGGAAGTTGTATCATGTAATATATATCTTTCTATACTTTTCTCGTAATTTTGACCATTCTTTTTTACTTACAGAGAGAAAAATAGTGCTGAAGCCATCTCTGATATTCACTATATGCGGTTCATTCTCTCAGTAGCCAACATAAACTAGCTAAAATAGTAATTTAACCTTACTTATCAGTTTTATGACAGCATCAGCTCTCAATTCAAGTTTGTATTACTTGTAATCTGTCTATTAAAATCTTGGAGTTTAGTCCAAATTTGCTCATAGAAACCATTTAACTCATCGATATACGCAAATCCATATGTTTTTAGATTAGAGATGGCTTTTAAAATTTAGGAATGACTTTTATAAAATTATTCGTCATTTTCATTTTTCCACCTATACTGAAAATGCCAGTCATTAAACTTTTCCCGCTGGTGTGGCGTCAAAGTTTGGAGAGGAGTTAAGTGATATCTTTATTTCGTTTGATTTACAAGAGGCGCGTACTTGAACTTTTTCAAATTGAAATCGAGCATCGTTTAAATTCCTGAACTTTCTTTAGAAGTTTTCAGTTTCGTTTGCATATCAGTGTGTTCCAGAACTTTTTTCTTGCAGTTAGCTGACTCACTTATAAGCCAGCAGTCCTGTAAAACTTTGTATTACAGTATTTAGATTGTTAGATTTTGCTGCAAAATTTCTAAAGTTATTTTATTATTTGTTTAAAATTACATTTAAATTTATATTTTCAAATTTTATACTCCAGAAACTGAAATGAGCTTGAATGTGACCGGCAATTAAATGTTTCGTTATTTCTGTTTTTAGTAATATTTGTAAATAAAAATTACTTATACGGGGATTAAGTATATGTCAATAAAAAAAACTATTTGGTAGAAGTTGTTGAGGAAAAGGGGATCCCAAAACTTCCATTGTTTAATGGTTCTTACAGCGCTTATCCGGGTTTGCTCTTAATGCATTTAGAGTAGTGTCAATTATAACAAATAGCTAGAAACTTGGTGGTTAAAGGGTTTTTTCCTATACATATCTATTAATAAAAAAAGCGAATAGCGAAGTGCATCTAGGGGCACCATGGAGTCAAAACTTTAGTGAGTTTATGTTATTTTTCAACTTTCTAAGCCCGGCAAGAGTGATAATTTCTGTGTCTCAGAAGATTGGGTTGTTTTTCATTCACGGAAGCAGAATGAAATCCCCTATTCCTTTAAAGAAATTCCAGGAAATTGAGGCCCTCCGCTTCCGAGCGGCGCCATCAATTGTGAACAATGAAACGACGGGGAGTGGAGGAGAAGTCTGGTCATTTGCGGTTTTAAGAAATGGCTTTAAAAAGCTAATATTGCATTGGAATATTTTGTCTATATATGTTGTTTGCTCTTCATTTAGTTGACATAAAATATAACAATACAGCAATCTGATGCAGGAAACTATCGATTGAAACAACTAATATTCGCTTACCTGATACTTTTGCACAAAATTATTTTATCAATTATTATGAATTCTTTCTATGATAAAGGTGATGTATTAAATTTATTGCTGCTGATAAACTTCATTTTAATCATTTTTCAAACACTTTTTGTGTGATGCATAAAAATCCATCCAATTATTAATACCTTTTAAATGTATTGTATAACACGAAATTTAAATATTAACATAAAATACAGAGCAATATTTTTTACATGTCATCAATAATGTAGTTTACAATACAGTGAAGGAATATATATTAGTTGTCAATATTTTGTTAATTTTTCTAAGCATATCCGTTTCTTAAATAATGTGTCGTATATTTCATTCTAAACACCAAAAAAGAAAAAGTTTAATATTCGCATTTATAAGCTTATTTATTTAACTTCGCACTTTTTTCAAGAAAGGAATATTATTCTTTAAAAAAATTTATAATTGAAATGAAAATAATTAAATAGCTGTTTTATCATAAAGTTTCTTCTGCCTTTTTTTACAATAAAGTTTGAGAGAACAAAAAAGTCACATGAACAATAAATGGAACCATGATTTCCTCATTTATTGTTTTACAGATTCGGAAATGTATTTTTAATATTTCTTAAATTTACAAGAAATTGATTTCAAGAAAATACCAAAGATAGCTCCAAAAGTTTGAATCTAAAATAAAGAAAAATTTTCTCTCTTTCGAGTACAAACGAATGTTGGGGAAAAGTATAAGAATAAGAAATGATGAAAGAAGGTCATAACCTTCTCTTCGATCAGCCATTTAATACTGAATGAATGTTTGTTCGCCATTTTTTTATTAGAATTATTTAATTTTATTTTTTCAAAGAAAGTCTGTTGAAGTGAAAAGGACATACAGAGAGCATATTATAAAATTCGAAATTCGTTTAATTTCAAAATATGTATTAAGAAAAAATCTTCAAATAACAAGTTTATTTTTAAATATTAAAGTTAAAGTGAATCTTTTATATTTTTCTTGTAAAGCTCTCACACTATGTTTTATGCAAACTTTGTAATAAATTAATCTCTTGTGTGTACATGTGGGACAATGTTAAATACGATGTTTTCAAACCTATGTTGAATAGATGAAACGCTTTTGTAAAAATGTATTATTTCAATAATATAATAGTTTATTTGCTTAGTATTTAAAAATAAATTTCTAATATCAAAATATCGTTTCACAAATCATAAATCGTAATTGTATATTTAACCCTCTGCGAAGCTAATTCAATAAGGTTGCCCGAATTCAAAAAATTGCCTCTCAATGCAGTTATGCAGTTTTAATTATATATTTGTATTCCACATGATATTGCTTGATATCTAATACAAAAATTTTACTATTTGTACATGCTGTTATTTAATTTGAAATGGCATATCTTTTTGTTGCATTTTACAATAATTTTTTAATGTTTGCATAAAATGGTATTCTGTAATCTATTTTTCACACAGTTGTTGGTGTTCTGAACGAACTGAAATTAAGTAAAGATTCCAATGATAATGCAATATTTTTGTATTTTCTGAATTTATTTATCTACTATCAAAATAGCTTTCACTTCTAAACAGAAAAAAATTGCATTCGCTATATATTATAAAAATTGCTAAACTACCTTCTTTGATATACTTCTTAGTAAAAAGAAATAATAATAATTCTAATTAAAATAATTATAATTTTTTATTCTTAACTCAAGATTACAATATCAAAGATCTTTTCATTAGTTGAATCTCGATAAATTGAAATTAATGGATTTTATAAAATAATTAAAAAACTATTTAAAAGAGAGAAAATTTTGAGCCTGGTCTCTTTTCAAACAGTCAAGAATTTTTGTTATACAAGTTTAAGATAAGACAACAAATAAAAACGCAATTTAGAAATTATTAAGAAATAATATTTCTTAAATGTGAGTAATTTAACGGCCATCGAAAAATATTTTTATACCATTTGATTTTGATCACTAGGAATTATTCAAAATTTATCTAATAATAAATTAGGTTTAGAAATAAAGAGTAAAATAGAATAAGAAGCTGAATGTATATTATAAAAAAACTATAAAGGAGAATATCCTAAATTTAAATTCTCGAAAACGTTAGCCTTACAGAAACCGCGAGGGAAAGACATATAACCCAGCTTAGCCTCGAACCCATGTCAATTGGGCTCGTTACACGGCGTTCTACTGACCTAGCCACGCAAGCCCGTATCGGTAACGGTATATTTAAATGACATCTATAATTTGCTCAAAATTTAAAAGCATTTGATTCAACTGACAGAAATTCACTAAAAAATTACACTTTATCAATGTAGTTAATAACGGATTTTAACAGCAGTAGATATTTGATAAATGTAAAGAGTAGTTTAATATTCCTTGATGATGATTAAAATATTTTTTACTGTATGGAGCTCTTCAAGATTAAAAACTTGATATTTTATTAGAAAGAAATCTGAGCTGCAATTTCATTACTGAACGCTTCAGTAAATATATTGTTTCCATCAAATTAAATGACATTCATAGGAAATCCTAATAAATCATAGAAATCAAAAGCGTCAAAATACTGAAGATTCTTGCAAAGTTTCATTAAATTCACTAACGAAATTTTAAATAATTAATAGAAATGTTAATTAAAAATTATAATTAGTAATTTAAATTAATTATCATGTTTATCATCAATAAAATTAATTATCTAATTATAATTAGTAATTTAAATTAATTATCATATTTATCATCAATAAAATTAATTATCTAATTATAATTAGTAATTTAAATTAATTATAAAATTTATCAGCAGTATAAATAATTATCTAATTATAATTATTAATCAAAATTATTCATTAAAATCAATATCAATAAAATTAATTATCTAATTAAAATTGTGTTATTAATTATGATTAATAATTATATTAAAATACAAGTTCAATAATAAAGATTATTAAAGCAATTATGGGCAATAAATCCATATAAGTTTCGGAGTCGGAATAAATCCGTGTATCGGAGTCCGCAAAAGGAACGAATCTGACCCATCACTAATGTTTGTACCGTCTAAGGCATGCATTTTACAGGCCTTTCGCAACAACGATTGAAGTGTTTTGCAATGTTCAAGACAATTATTCATATTTATAAATTACAATATATTTATTTGATATAGTGGTAAAAATGAGACAAGATTAGTACTACATGTATTTCTCAATATTACATATGAATTTTTTACTACTATATAGCTTTTTATGTGAACAATTTTATCACATTCCGACGAATTAGCACTTGTGAGCCAGTAGTTCGCTGATGTTATAATAGTGTTCGAATATTATGCATCGTTCTTCGCAAATCTTCGAACGTGCAAGAGCTGCAAACTAAGCTGTATTTTGTTTCTGATACTACATCTTTAATAGAATATTAACGCAAACATGCGCTTCTACTCGGGCTGAGTGCTTTTGAATAGTGTGACAGAAAAACATGAATAATAAAAGCTAAGCTTTGTTTCTTTCCTGTTAATTTTGTTTCGCAGTTTTTCTTCTAATTATGGAGTGGTCAGAAGAAAATTTACTAAACTTATAAAAATTCATAAAACCATATTTTTACTATACGCGAACCGTTTGGCTTGCAAGTGTATTTTTAAATATCCACTTTGACCTTATTTTTATAAATTCAGTGTATTAGTTAAAGTATTGTATTAAAGAACATTTATTAAAAAGCACAGCATTGCGTGTTGATAGTTCCAGATCTTAAATAATTTTAATTATTTATGTATTCTAATTTCAGCACAAGGTAAAAAATGCACAGAGGTTATTGCTATATAGACAAAACCAAAGCTGGCTTTGGGCCAACTTGAGGGAAAATACAGCTTAAGCTGTTTTCCGTGATTAACGCAATTTGGAACTAAAATTCTGGCTACAAAGTTAATTGAAGAGGTCCTAAACCGTCTTATGTAACAATAAAAGCTGATGTAGTACATATGAGCTCACGGTTTCTTTTCGAGAATACAGAAAGTGTAAGCTCCGAGGTTTTACAGCGCTGGTGTGGCAAGCAGTGGCGCTGCTATCGTTTAAGAAACTGGAAAGTGAAATCTATGTTCTTCTTGGTCTTAATTCCCATCTGTACGTCTTGAGGCCTAAAGATGATACTATATGCATTGGATGTTATAAGTCTTTTAATGCATCATATTTACATTAAATTATGAATTCTATTAAAGATACGAATTTAATGTACAGTCGCGGTAAAAATAAACGAACTATCGAGCATTATTCTGCCGTCGTTAATCAAGTATTAAAACAAAAGATACCATTTTACTTGGAATAAGGTATATTAAAATTTATTTTCCTAATTGGTCATTTGCATTTTAAAATTGCACTAATTTCAAAATATTCAATCGCAACATCTTTTTTTGATGTCATAAATACAATCTTCATGAAAAAACAACCCAGAATATAAATTTGGTTAATATCCTGTGAACAGATAGGAAAGATGTCCGACATTTTGTGTTCTGAATATAAAAGGGGTCGATATATTTAGATAATAAAGCTCTCTGCTAACGTTTAAATGTCGGTAGTTGATTTTTAATTTATTTCGCTCTTTAAATGCCATCTTAAAAGTAATAATCTACATTTACAATCGCTAATCACTCTATGCGTTAATAAGTTCTATAGAACCGAAATTTTCTCCGCAAAATATTGATTTTGTGCTGCAAAAATTATGATATCCAAAAGAGGATTCATTCATTTTATCTTATTTCAGACTTTCAAATTTTGTAAATGTCCTAAGGAACTTCCGCTGCGTCTTGGGAAGATCTCGTTCAGGATGGTCATGTTCTTTGCCTTTCTCCCTTTCAAGTGTTAAACCGTTGTTCCGGGCTGACACAGTGCCATCTTATCCATTGGGGGCTGTAGCCCAAGGGCCTGGTGTGACTTCAAGCGAATGATCGTTTCAGTGAGGACTGAACTACAGGCTGAATTGCAACTAATCCTGCGATATGCTTTTCTTTACATTTTCTACATAGCTTTCTATTAATGAAGCAAGTAATTTTTGGAAGCTTTCTAGTAATGAAGCAAGTAATTTTTGGGAGCTTCTTAGTAATGAAGCAAGTAATTTCTGGGGCACCTTCCCCGGTAATGGTACATTGGTGATTCTGGATAGTTTCAGTTCTGTTAATTAGATGATCTGCTCCTGTTGTTGGAGGCAAAGTGTGTGGGTGGAAGTCCATCTGGATCTTATGGGATTGTTGCTCGAGCACTGCAAGAACTGATGCTTTTGAAGAGTAGCTGCTGCAGTGCAGAGAACTCAGATTAGGGTTGGATGATACTATATCAACTTGATACTTTGTATCAGGTACGCAAAAGTATCAGATACTCCAAAATGATGCAGACCAAAAGTGTCAGGTACTCGGTATCAGTTTTCTGTCTCGAATGACATCGATAAGTAATCGCTTCCGTCGCGTTCCTTTTCGGTCGGCTGATAAGAAAGAATCATATGATACAAAATATCAGATTGATACAAGTATCATATGATACAAAAATATGAGATTGATTCAAGTATCAAATGATACAATAATATCAGAATGATGCAATTCCCGATTGGGGATAGCTTCCCGTCTTCGGCAGAGGTATGATGATGAAGTGCATGTGGCCTAGGTTTTGAAGTCATAACGGATGGGGGTGGAAAAGAGAGAAACAAATAGTTAAGTGTATCGGAAGGCGGGATATCCGAGCTGAGATTGGTAAGTGTGTGATTGCTATGTAATCCATTAATTTTGTGGAAAAAATATGATAGGATTTCAGCATCATACACCAGTGTAGGAAAATCTCGATCAAGAATGATCCCCGGAAAGTTGGGTACTTCCTTATTAAAGAACGATTGAAATAGAGGCGAGAAGAGAGGTACAATTTTCAGTATTAAAATAAAACTAGTCAGAAAACATTTTTGCATAATTGTGACATCCGTTCCATGACAACTCATTTTTTTCGATAGTGGTACTAATTTTAAATTACAAAAAAAAAAAAAGATTATCTTTTGGCAAAGTAAAAATTAGTTTTTTAAAACAATAATTATTGAATTATTTTTATCTCTCTCTTGAACTCTTTTGTTGGACTTCTCCTTGGCAAGCTATATTACCGGTTTGTGTGCCATTATAGATTACAATATTGAACTATAAAAAATACCTTGTATGTTCTCGATGTTATATTTTTGTTAATATACCTATTTCCCTCTTTTCTTAATTAAAGAGAAATCTCATGTTTTTTGTTTCAAGTTGTTCATATTAAACTCTTTATATTAATAGACCTTTAGCTTTAAAAACTATTATCTCCTCCTCTTCCAAAATTGCTTGTTACCTTTAGCTTAAGTTACTAATTTTAATTCTGTACATTATTTCTTAAAGCATTTTTGAGAAGTAAAGATTTTTCTAAAACTTAAAAGACTGATAGCAACAGTTCCATTTTCATTTTAATTTAAAGTATTTCATCGTATATTTATATTTTAAAATATAAATATTTTCTGTTTAATTAAATTTTTTAAATCGTTATATTCTGAAAATTCTATTCATGTTCAGAATTTAATTGTTATGTTCAATTTATTTTACTAATAATAATTCTGTCGTTTGAGTTACTTATTTGTTTCGAATAAAGAAATGTTTGAAGCAAAATATATTTATTTAATCATTAAAAATCCGATCAATCTTATTAACATTTCAAGAAAAGGTAAAAAAAAATGCGTTGGAAATCATTTTATTTCAGGTAATAATAAGAAATAATATATATAGGTAGTTGTAAAAAAATGCACATAACACATGCTAGCATCGCCAAGGCATAAATCTCGTATCAATACCCGAGTGCCGACTACCCAGATTCGTACCGAAAGGAAGGGATGGGTTATCGGCTGTATCAGATACAAAAGTATCAAGTAAAAGTATCAGGTACCAGAGCTTATCAGTATCAACTTGTACCTGATACAGCAAAACCTGGTATCAACCCAACTCTCAGGGTAACAACTGGTATCAACCCAATTCAGATCTTTGGATGTGATGTTATACTATTAATTGCTCTGATAGGAAAGTGACATGCCGTTTGGAACTGCTCTTCAGGATTGGTGGAGGGGGGGGGGACAAGGGGCTAAAACATGTAGCAAGAATAGCTATTCCTAATTTTTTATCAATTATAATTAAAATTACAAAAGAATCTTCCGTGGTCTTTAACTTTTCGGATCGGAGAATAATTTTCAAGTTGATGAATGGCTTCATTATCAATTCTATCAAGATTATGGTAGAATTTTGATGCGACATTTTTGATAATTTCCTTTAAAGAGAATAGCTGTAGGATTTAGTTTCAATTCAAGACTATTACAGATAAAAGAACAAACAGTTTATTAAAATTAACAGGTTAAAAACGGCATCATATTCAGCAAATATCCGGTTAAATTGAACAAGAGTGAAATAGACAACGCCCAACACTGAATATACACTCAGATTCTACTTAGAATGTTACATCAAATTCTAGCCTTACATAGGCATTGCAAAAATACAGATATATTGTTCAGGGCGCCATCTAGTGAGGATTGAACAATAGCTTAATTGCATTTCTTATATCTTTATTTCGCATATATCATCCAGCATTACATATTAGACGGATTATATTATTTTCTAGAATGTTAAGCATTCTGATATTTGATTTGGTTGCTGCTCCCCAGATGGTTTTTCTTCGACAACTATATTCGTTTTTAAGCAGTATGGTTCAATTTTGCCAGTGATTAGCAGTCAACTGTCTAATAACAACACCTTCTTGTTCTCCCCCAACTCCATTTTCAAAAATGACTTAAGTCTGGCAATTTTAATTCTCTGAATTATCTAAAGAATTCACGATTCTCCCGAAGTTCGGCAACATATAAGATTTCCTTAATGTCAGACTTAAAATTTCGAAATAAATGCAGCGAGATCTTTCAAAACATAACGTTTATTAGCACACAGAAAATTCTTGAACAGAGAGAGCTACAGCAGCGTCATCTAGGGGCGACTTTAAAATTGATACATTAAATATTTAAGCATTTGAAACCAATTGCATGTTTATTTTGAAACTCTGATACAGAAGCTTCAGAATTAATTACAAATGTTGCCAGAAGGTAGCGCTACATGCCTTAGTCCTAGCATGGCGGCACAGTAAAAGGGTATAAACCTTCCTTTGTTAGAAATCGTTGCAATCGCATCACAATCGATTAAAGGTGTGCAGCTTTCACAGAATGAAATTTCAAGAATAATGCCAAGAAAGAAATTTTCAATCACCATCTGTAGTGTGTCAATGGAAATGGTGACGCTAAAGGTAATAAAGGACGCTAATTTGAAACTCGCAGAATATAGAGTCATTCGTTGAACTGTTCACAGTGACGTAACTACGTTTGGGCAGGTGGGGCGCGTGCCCTGGGCGCAATTTCCAGGGGGCTTAAAATTAAGGAATCAATTGGTTGTATTTAAAAGAAAAGTAGGTTTTTTGTGTGAAGCTCTTTTTTTCCAAGATTCGTAAAAATTGAAATAGTATCAACAAAGTATGGGAAAAACTTAACGTACTGTCGTTTTTACAACCCGGAAACCTCAAGCTGCGACAAAAAAACAAGTAATATTATGTTTCAGATATTTGCTGACTCAAACCCACATCAATGAAATTAAAAACACGTTTAAAAGGAAGGTCCTTTCAAAGATTTGAGTCTCGGTGGGGTAGGAAATAAGAGAGATGGTTAAGGATGATTATCTCAACAGGATTTCTGATGTTTTCACACGGTATGCCTGATTCATACTGACTGATATCAGTTTCTTCGGAAATTGGTGTTAAATTGTTCAAAAGTGTCATTCCTATTTTCAACCAGCAAAGAGTGAAGAGTGCAGTATTCCTCCATATTTTTTGCGCAGTGTAAGAGCCCTCTAGCATCTTTAAAAACGTAAGATCGCTACTTTTAAACTGTTTTTAGTACTGAATATTTGCAGAATTAGTATCAGGAAAAGGCGATAGTGTTTATTTTAAATTTTATTTCGCAAAACCAACATGATGTTGTTCTGCCAAAAGCAAACTAAAAAATACTGAGAGAGAGAGAGAAAAGACAACATAAAGTTTTGCAATTTCTGGTAAAAATTGTTAATCCATGTTGACGTTTAAATCAAGAGAAATGAAAGCTGTTTTTTTTAATAATTAACGAGAACAAATGCATAAAGAAGAGAAATTCAATTCCTGCCGTAATGTGAAGCGTTTTCTTTCCTCGCTGTCACCAATTAATTTCACTGTTAAAAAACATAATAAAATTTTCCTTGACTATCAAGTCATTAAACTACCAATACTCAAAATAAAATAATTATTTAAATATCTAAATATGGCAATAATTTTTTTAATCCATGTAAATGTAAAAACATTTAAGTTCTAAAGTATTGTAATTATAAACACTTTTGCTTCATTAAAGCCAGAAAAGTTAATTTATAACATTTCGATACTCTATAGCCTTCAAAAGTTTTCAGAAATAATGTATCATTTTTTATGCACATAAGTAATGTCTACTAAAATAATAAGGAAGTGCGATTTTACATGTCAGACATAAATTAATAACGTTGTAATTTTAATTCATTTTTGAATCAGCGTTTTTCCCCCTGAAATAGCTTATCCCCTAATTTCATGCAATGAATTTCAGCTTTTTCATAAGGTGTTTGATAAAACATTATTAAACTTAATTTGTAGTAAATTTTGATTAATATATTTAAAGATATGTACGAAATTATATGATGGATTATATTATGAATATTATTAAATATATTAGTCACTAAGGTATTGTATGATTTTCTCAGTGTTAGCAACAGATTTACTTCAATGTTTAAAGATTTTATATACTGTCTATGGGCAAAAAAGCAATGTATAGAATTGTTCATTTATATTCGTATATGTGTGGAGTTTTCTTTATTGATTGAGAGAATTTTACACATTTTATATTATTTTTCAAACACGAGATAAATGTAATGCACCTTTTATTTGTATTTTTCTAACATATCGAAAGTTTCTTACAAAAAACTTTCATTTTCTTATTTCAGCCGTATTTAAGGGATTAAAGTTAGAATGCACCAAGTTGTCTGTGAAAATTAAGCGAAATTTGGTTAAAAAATTTGTAAATCCTATCAACTCAAAAATGATTTATATGTTAACTTTTAAGTTTATTTGCACTTTTAATTTTTGCACTTTAAAGTTTCCGAAAAGAAAATGAGAAACACATTTCAGAAGAAAAACAAAAGAGGGGCTCAGTTTCGGTTTTTTAGCCCTGGGCGCCATTTTATGTAGGTACGCCACTGACTGTTCACATTTACTGGAACAAGTATGGATTGGTCTCCAAACACACCAGATCTCACTTCCAGCGACTACGATTTGTGGGGCACTATTTCCCAGAACAATCATGCCACATCGCACTAGCTTGAAGAGTTGATCTGTTGGACATGTGCCTGTATTTCCGTTGACACACTACAGAGGGAGACTGAAAATTTCATTTT
>BGPR01043368.1:0-12970 GCA_013235015.1 Araneus ventricosus
ATTTTAATAAAAATATTTTGTGTTTTGTTCTTTATTTTCTTTAATTATACAGAGATGTGCTTCATTTTATTAAAGGGAATTCATTCTATTTGAAAAGCATTAAAAACTCTTTAAACAAATTCAGGGAAAAAATTTTAATTTTTTACAACCTCTCAGAATTGTTAACCATATAAAATATATAATGCATTCAAAAGAAAAAATAACTTTATTTTCATTACAGAGAATGTTCCCGAAGAGATTAAAATAAATATTATTGCTGAAAGGGGCTTGATAATTTTTGGTAATTTGACACAATAATAGAAAATCATTCTTTCAAAAGAAGCCGATAACTTATTACAGTTTTAGTTACTTGAATGTGAATTATAAGAGGCTAAAATAATATAATATATTAAAGAGGCATATTTATTATACATTAATTAACATTATTATTTATAATTTAATTTGAACAATGCATATGTGACATAGTAATGAAATGAAATCGTTTGTTGGCAATTAATTTCAAAAGTTATATAATTAATAAATATCAATGCATGTATTAAAACATATTTTAACTAATGGTTTCAACAAGAAATGAAATTTTGGCTGCTGATTCTCATAATTGATAGATAAGTGTTTTAAATTTATGTAACAAATTAAAAATGGTAGGGATAGTTTCATTATTGTTCATTATAATAAGAAACATTTGAAAGTCAAAACAAATTGAATTCAAATATCCTCAGATGTCAATAAGTTTTAAATGAATTGAAAAAAAGTTTTAGATGTCATGAGTAATTTAAGCAAAGTGTAAAAAGCAACTGTTTCTAAACTTAAATGGATAAAATTAATGATTAATGTCACGAATAATTAATATCACAATTTAAACTTAGAAGCTGAGAAAGAAAAATCAAATCTATTATCTACTCTGATCTGAAATACTCGTTCGGCTAACATGGCAAATATTAAGAAAGATGATATAGTTTTCTTAGAGTCATTATCCCCTTTATTCAAAAACAGTTGTCCTTCTTCGCTCCTGGTATCAATTTGTGTAAATGGTAAAAATAGATTACGAAGGTCATGAAATATTGTGACATTAAAAATTATACAAATAACTCCATTGAGAAAAATATAGGTTTCTTAAAGAGACAGAATAGAAAAATTGTCGTTACTGGCTCATAAGATGACAACAGAGAATAAAATCGGAAACAAACACACTTGAAAAGAAAGACATATGTACACTTGAATCTAATGCAGATCTTAAATACAAAACAAATAGGGTTAATATATGCATTATAGTAAAAGATAATCATTATCCTCCTCTATTCTTGCATCTGAAACACACTAAAGAATAAATTAAAAAAATTTTAAAAATTCGATGTGTTAATAGAAATGCTTCAAAATTTTCAAATAGAATTAAATACATGAAATAAATTTATTTACGTTATTAACTATAACTCATGTGCCAAATTCTACCGTTCTTAGAGATGAATATTGTAGCCGAGACAGAATAATGCAAAGTTTCAGCTTGACGATGATGGGGTCCATTAACGGAAAAGTAGAAGCTGTTTTTATAGTTGTTGTTTTTTCGTTGATGTTCTTAATTTTGTTAAGACCAAATCATAAGGGAGGCATAGTCGTTATTTCCACTGACAAAAAAGAGGAAAGTAAACTTGTTTTTCTATGTAACAGATTTCTGAAGATAAAAGAAATTCTATTTCTGGCATGAATAATTTTCAGCACATTGATTTTTCGATAAAAGGTGTAAATTATAAATTAATGTTATTAACATCTTTTTGTAGCCCCAAACTTTTGAAGTATAGTTTGTTGTTTGTCGATAATAGAATAATTTGCATACGAACTATAAAAGAACTAATATAACATTTTTCTATCTACCACCTTAGTCTCTAAAAAATTTAATCTTGAAATTTTTCACTGGAAAATTTTATCGTCACTACAGCTTTATGAATATGCATAACAAATATTTGTTACTTAAAATTCGATTAAAATTTTATGAAATAGGTAGTCTCTCCTCCTTTTAATATCTAGGCTATTTTTCATGATGTAAAATATATGATAATGCGATTAAACAACATCTATGCTTCGAGAAAAACTGCAGGATTTTTATACCTTTTCAAACAATGACAAGGGTTTCTTTATACTCTAAGTAAACGATTCGAATAAAATATTTCCAGCTGATTTCATTACAGGTTACACGTGTCAATGTGCATTTAAAATGAATGATTACTTTGCAAATGTGATTCATTTAAACACTAATTAGTCATATCTACATATATATATATATATATATATGAATGCTTTCTTTATATCGCAAAATTATTTAATTTATAAAAATAAAAAGAATGATAACAGAATAGGGGTTTTCGATATAGTATTTCGAGAAAACCAAAACTTCAGATTAAAGTTTTAGGAAAGTAACCTTTATCAGTGGCGTAGCGCCCGGGTGCGAAAAGGCGTATAAGTGTATAAATGCCTCACGGCGCAAGTGTTAGGAGGCTCCTTCTAGCCAAAACATTAGTGCGTTTATACAATTTTTAAAGTAAAATACGTTGAAAGAGCGTAAAACTAATACAAATAATAACATGCGATTGCGCCATTTACGATTCCTAAGCCCTTTATGACAACGGTAAAAAATAAATCATATTATTTCCCGAGTGCCACTTATCCTCACTGTGCCAATGCCTAATTTTTATCACTTTATAAAGCCAAATAAAATGAGGGGACAAAAAAAAACTAAGTTCAGGGCGCCATTAAGATATGCAACTGATGATGAAGAGAGGGGTGCGAAAAATCACATTATGTCCCGGCGCACTTATCTTTCTGTTAAAGATTTTATTCTTCCCAAACTTGATTTGTACTTCAATTATTTCACGTACAATATTACACATACTCATGTCTGCGGTTTTCATGTTAAGAAAATCAAAAATAATTTCTTCTAAGAGTAGTAAAATCCATAAATATTTTGAGTAATTATACCAATTCGAATACTTGGCGCTTTTAGATTTGCAATTTTGTAAAGAACATTATTTAAAAAGTTCTCAAAGTGCTTATTAAATGAAAACCAAATTTAACTTTTTCGCTTATTGGCTGGTTTCTAATATTTCTACTTTCATGACATTGAATAAATCTGAAACCATTATTTTTCCTGTTTAAAAAGCATTAACTAAAATATGTGTCAGGATACTTAGCCATGTCCTGAAGTCTCCGACAATGTCAGAATTCATAAATCGCAGGAATTCTTGTTAAGTAAAGTTACTCAATTTTTTTATTTTTACTGTATATAATTAACCTTCTCTAATCAACTTTAACACTTTTTGAAAATAAAAGAAATCCTTGGAATCCTTATTAAAATATTTGTTAATTAAAGTTCGTCAGAAACTATTATTAAAATTGATTATATTTTTACTCTTAAATAATCATTAACATTCTTGTGTTTATTGAGATTCCTTTTATTTTCTTTAAGGTGATGCATATCAAGCTGCAGAATTAAACCACAGTTGCTGAAAAAATAGATTCTAAATGAAACAGGTTTGTTTATCATATATTTTTACAAGCAACAATTCAATTAATTACTCTCTTCAATAAAAAGAGTAAAATTTATTAAATTAACTTAAAAAAATATGTATACCAATAAAAGGCTAGATAGACAGAGGTGTATCAGGATACTCTTAAATTTCGGTTACAGAATTATTCAATAGGTAATTAACTAGAATAAAGCAAAAGGATAATTGAAAATATTGTTTTTTATAATTAATCAAATTTTATGATTTTTTATTGCCCACATCTAGCATGCTTAACAAAGGGTATAAAGCATACAAAATACAAATATGAGAGTAATACAATACAATAATATGCAATATAATATATATATATATATATATATATATATATATATATATATATATCAAAACAAACAAGAAACAAAAGACAAAAACAACCAAGACACAAATATATATACAACAAATTAAAAAGATCAATATAAATACAATTAAATACAAACAAAAACCTAATAAATAATTACAAGCATAATTAATAAATAAATACAAATATACCTAATAAATAAACACATATGAAAGTAAGCAAAACGAGAAAAAATATTCAAATGAAATAAATACTAAATAAAATTTAAAAAAGCAGAAGAAAAGCTCAATATAATTAAAAGAAGTACGACCTCACGCAAGGAGAGAAGAAACACCATGAAAACCAAGTCTGAGACACAATTTAGAAAAGATAAATGTTTTATAATTGTAAAATTCTAAATTTGAAATTCATATTCCAATGAAAATTAAGAAGTGCATCCTAATCTAGTCAGAAATTAATACAACTACCGTCGAGCGTCAAAATGCAGACTAATTCCTCCTTATTTAGCAGCATTTCAGTAATGTTTAACCCAAGAAAGAAATTTTCTTAAACTTAGGTATTTAAATGTGGAGCAAATGCATATAACGAGCAAAGAGTTGTAGAAATTTGGTAGCTTGAAACTATTCTAGTTGCCTTTTATCGTTTTCTAGAATATTGGAATAAAATGTTTTAGCTAGCGACAGGATGTGTTTCTTGATGAAATATTAAAAAAATGGAGAGGAAAGAGTCAACTCGAATTTCATAATGAAAATTACTCGCTCCAGTGAAAAGAACGAAGTATTTTCATTTATTCAGTTTAGCGGAAGATCGAAATTGGATTCCAGTTATATTAATAAAGGAAGGTGATCGAGGCGTGAAAAGTGACAATACCAATTGCGAGTTTCCTAAAAGCATGCTTATTTGGATGCTATTAAGTAACTTTTTAAGCTTTTGGAAAGAACTCCAGGTTTGAATAAATTGTATAAATTAGTTTCAGCGTATATTGTAGAAATTGACCGTCTTTTGTAGAGAGAGAATTAGCAATTTTCAGAGCGAAAACCCAAATTACTACCTAACCATGTGCCTCATTCAGAAAGATGGTTAATTATTAACAATATTATCATGCATTTAAAACTATCGAACTGGACGAGATTTTACAGAATTACAATAATGTGCATTTGGGACACATTTTAAGGTTTGTTTCGCTTCTCACATAGATGGAATTATATAGAACTTTTTCAGTTTATCAACATATTCAGCAATTCACGGATTAGTCTGTTTTTCATTACGAATAGCTTAGATACAAAACCATATAATTATTCCCAGATCATTCTTTTTTCAAAAGTGCTATGAATTCATTCAATCTAATAATCAATTTTACGTCTATCAACCACAATTGTATAGTCTGATTAAAGAACGTGTTCACGAAACAGAAATATCAGCACAAAATAGGAAAGCTGACAGAGATGCAATATACATTTTCGCAAGTTACAGTTTAGAAAACGATGACTTCCTAGGTCTAACACAGTTAATGCTTTTATTGTTTGTTTAGCTTATTGTTTATGAGAAGTAACTTCATATGGATCTTTCAACTAGCTGAAAGCCGAATAGAATAACTGTTTTTGACATATAATGCATATCAATCTACAGATTGAGCAATAATTCCCTAAAAATTGTGTAAGCTGTGACTAATATATTTCTCGTTCATAGTTAGGTGAACCAATTGAAAAGAGATGCCACTAACGAAGGAAGGACGGATTGGCATTTTTATGTTGGCTGAAAGTAATGTCACCCGTCATGAAGCGCTTACACACAGAATGCAGATAACCCATGACACCATGGTAAAACATATCAAGAAATTCTAAAGGACAGGTTCCGCTGGCGATGTAAGCAGATTTAGAAGACCAAAGACGGCAACTGATGAAAGTACATCAACACAGGTTCTAGCAGCGATGGCCAGGAGTCGACAAAAGGCACCCAACGTCTCACTGCATAAATGGGAATCAGCCAAATAAATGTCATGCGCATTTTGTGGGTTAAAAAGTGGCATCCATATGTAAGCATGTTTAATATTTATGCTTGACAAAAGCATGAATTCAACTTATTTAATGTTATAACAATGTATGATACCAGATAAGTGGCAACGGTCTGATGTTGAATTACTTTGAATTTGATTTAAAATGAGAGACGAGACGAGTACGAGTACGAATAAGGTCGAACGATGTTACGATGTACGCAGATACGAAGTGTAATAATTGTGTTTTAATGTTCTAATAAATGTTTGTTTAGTCTTAGAAGAAGTCTTATGTATGTCAGTCGAGAAGCCAACACATACAAGTCGCAGATGTTGCAACATCCGATAGAGGACGATCCGGACTGTAGAGTAGAGTTCTGTGAGTGGAACTGGTAATGCTCTAGAATGTTTCTAGTTTTTTTCACTTTAATCCTCTTTTCAGATGAGGTAAATGTTTCTGTAAATGGTGAAGTGAACGAACAAAATGTCAAGTACTGGATGAATAACAATCTACATTGGATGTGGGAATGTAATTGCCAAGGTGTGAAAAGAACTCATGGTATGGGGCGGAATTTCGGGTGCCAGGATTGTTGGTTACAGCGACCGTCATTTTGTGTCGACGTAGAAGGGAGATGTGTGCGATATATTCCATAACTGTAAGCATTGTATGAAACCATTTGTATGAATAAAATAAAAATTGGTCACCGCTTTCACCATTTTTATGGAGACTTATTACTTGCCTTGTAATTAGATCAGTGCCTCGGTTTTGAAGCTACATGAATTTTGGTGACGTTTTCCTATTTTTGAACCTAATTTTTGGTCGCACAACGAGAATGGCATCAGGGCCAGCATCTTACTCTTTCTACTTCCACGCAACAGCAAAATCTAAATGTACAGAACTAAGATAATATAGCTGAAAATCCTGAGAATGAAATTATCTTCTTAACAACGAAACATTATTAGTGATGACAAAGAAATCTTTAATATATTTATTACATTATGTCATATTTTTGGTGAAAGTAGTTGAAAAAGTTTTCAATAGAAAGTAAATATAGGGGAACTGTGGATTAGAGTACGAGGACGACTAATAATACTAAGGGAAATTTTACTTTGTTGGCAACACTGCAGAGAATCGACAAAGAGATATTTAAGTGGTATTGCTACTGTGTTAAAAGACGACGTATTACTATTAGTTTTCTGCACTTCGATTTCCATTTGCAAGACAAAATTCACTTTTCTTACTTTTTTATATAATGTTTCAATCATAGAACACAAGTGTTTGTCATTATGTAGAGTGAACGAAATATTTAAAGGTGTATTTCCAATTAAAGCACTATAAGCACTATCAAAACTATAAGTTGGTGTAGATTAAGTTTATCTTTTTATGGCATTTTGGAGCATAGCGGCGGTTTAGTGAACGATGGAGGTAACGAGGAGGCCCAGAGTTCGCAGCAGCTTTTCGCTGTGCACCATTAGCTTCCCTAAGCTAGCGTTAGCTTCTACTTCATTGTTATCTCTTAAAAGTAATAAACAATTTTATATAAATGAATAGCTCTGTTGTAATACTTTATCGAATACAAAAGTAATATTTTACAGCTAAATAGTTTTATTTTGACATGATACTGTTTTTTAAAGTTTTAGTTGTGCAAAATATTATACTCAGTCTTCTTCGTTGTTTATCTCAAAGTTGTAGTATACCGTGATCTTTTATAATCCGTTTTAGAAACTCATTTAGTAGTAAATATCGCCTTATAAATGGAAAACAAATAGAAAACTCTCATTAAGAAATAACCGAAGAGGCTGGTAGAAGTAAAAGGGAAGTGGCTCGAGAATTGGGGTTTAACGAGAGCACCCTGCGAAAGAATAGAAAGCTGTAGGCTAATAGGCCTACTTTCTTTTATCTTCTCTGAGCTTTTTTGAAAGCGATGCCTAGGTCAACAGAAAAGACTACCTGCAGTAAAATTAATGTTAGAATGAGTTATATTATACAGTTTCCATAGCAAAAGGATACAGATAATAGGAACCAGGAGAAAAGAAGACCTGCGCTTAAGTCAGAAATCAGTCGTCAGTCAGTCGACAACTTCGCCTTTTAAAGCCTTTTTGGAAGAAAATGAAAACTATAAAAAAATACAGTACCTCCTTAAAAATGAAGGAAGTGAAGCGATAGTGTAATTTTAAAACTATAAGAAAAAGAAGCAGAACGTGGAAAAAAGGGATCCAATTTTTGTTATGACAACAAACAACCACCAACTAGTTCAGCCAATGGCTCTGCTGCTGATGCTACTTCAATTATTTCATAAGGATGTCAGAATGCCTGGCATGAAAACTGGATTGAAGGGTAGATTGTGAAATGTAAGGTGGCACAATGATTGCAGTGCCTTCTATGTATTTGTATGTGACAACTGTCAGACCAGATTCGGTGCGTATTCTTAGCCAACCTACTTGCGTACTTTTAACATCAAGGTAGGCCAAGAGTACGCAGTTTTCAATTTTTAACCTTTATTTCTTTTACTTAAATGATAAGAGACAAAATCCTGTAGCCTGCATTGACTCATAGATAAATAAAGAGCATTGTGTGGATTTTGAAGTCTGTATCTTACCTACTTTACTTTTTATAAGCTGAAGGCCACTAGGCAAGTTTTAAAGCTACTAGGGCGCATACGCTCCCTTCCCGTAATTGAGTATTTCTTGATATTATTGGAAGCAGATCTATTTATTTATTAGATTTTGTTCTGTACAATATGGATTCATAAAACGTGGGATACTCAGATTCCGAAATAATTTCAGGCAAGTAATCAAAAAATCTTTTTTTTATGATCAACATTATCTTATAAATGATGTAGCCCTACCGATAAACTTGCAATGCACAAACTCCATTTTAATCATCGAATTTCATATTGTTTTGTCTTCTGATAAAAAACAAACTTGGGTATTGCCATGTATTATACTTCACTTACTCATGCAAATTAACGATATTCTTTGATAAATATTTTCATCAAAGATTAATAAGGTAACCTTCATTTGGCTTCCTAAAACTAAATAGAGAACATAATGACTGTATTTTCTTTCGTTTTCTACATTCCTTTTTATAATGAATTTAAAAATTTGATGCTACAGTTTAAAAACTGATAGTGAATTATTAACCTATTCATATGTATTTGCAAATATTAGCTAAATGGTTATTCATCATAAAAGATTACATAGCGAAATAATAAATTTAATCCCATGTTGAATTTAAAAGAAACATTATGACAAAAGAAACTTCAAACATAATGAAGGAAAATATTTTAGTTTAAATAAAAAATAAAATAAAGCGTCTTCTTTATCTAACAAAGAAAATAAATCTACAATTCTTTTTAATTCTCGTTTGTGGTGAGATCTCATTATCCCATCTTCAAGAAGAAACTTGTTAAAGTTTTAGAGAAAGAATACACGCCTCGTATGATTTCGTTGAAATTTATTGAAACAAATATTTGTAATGCATAATTATAGAGGTGCTCTCTCTTGTGTAATTTTTGAAGTTTAAAAGTTTTTCTTGAAATTATTATAGAAATGAAGTTGATCAAGTGAATAAAATGAATCTCCTACGAACGGTTTGCATACGCATTTCGCAATTATCGAAACAACATAATACGTTGAAATGCATGGCCTATAATACAAGATAATGATGAAGTGTTGACGTTTTCCAGCTTTTATCCTTATAATTAATGCTAGTGGAATAGTTTATTCAAGATATCCTCTTGAAACCAATTTTCTGGTGCAGTAACGGAGAAGTGTTCCACCCACTTTTCTAGTTAATGTTTTAAAGGTTCAGAAGCCTTTTGATTCTTCCGTGTGATTTATTCTTTTTTACTTCGTTAGACAGAAATCTAGAAAAATTAAACCTAATGATGCAATAAATAGATAAAATTGAGAAATAGAAATTAATCACAGTGATATTAATGAATCGTAATAATAGGTTTCGAATATTTAAGTATCATTTTAATACAACATGGTTATGACATCTGTTTAGTTTAGTTTAGTAATATTAACATCCCGTTTTGAAGCAACACGAGGGCTATTTTGGGACAGACCACTGTGACGTATGCCCTCCTCCGACAGCTGATATTGATTTAAGGCTGGGTGTGTGCGTTCCCAGGCGCTGGTCACTTTCAGATTCATCTGAACAATGGATACCTGCCCTTACCTTTCATGCTGACGGTTCTTAAAGCACCTGGAATCCTCACCCCTCTATTGACGGGCTACTGCCTTTCATTATCGAACTTTGGGGCGCGGTGCAAAACTTTCATCTACCTATTGCACCATAGGCAACATTCCTAAACAGGTGGCTTTTGTGTAGACAAGTGTGTTCCCGTGAGAACGCAAAGGGGGTTTTCTTCTCTGTTGCGATATTAGGTCAGGACTGAGCAACTAAAGAAGAGATGACATCCCGACAGCCAAACTGGTGGCCTCATTCCACGAAAGTCCGATTTGCACAATTTAGCGAAACCCGCTAATTATTTTATCAGTGAATGGACCTTGGAGCTTACTTTAGTATATTATTATTAATCTAGAAATTTGATATTTGTTTATAACTCTATATTTACTCCAGAAGAATTATCAATAAATTAGGTTAAAATTTAACTTAGCTGTAAATGTTCTTTTAAGCATAACTGCAAGACGTTACACCACGTAAAGTTGCACCCTGGCCAGTTTACTAGAACAACAACTGAACTGGACCCCTTCCTCTCCAAACTTCCGTACCCCACCGACGGGAGGATGTTTGGCCCCCTGCGTATGATTTAGCGTGTAGCAGGCCCAATACACGACGGATCTTCAGTGGAATCGGGTTTAAAACCTGGAACCCTCCGTCCCCCAAAGCAGAGATCTTACCACTAGGCCACCGCGGACTATATGATATCTATACTAAGCTGAAAATAAAAGCTTTTAACTCTTTAACCGTTTACCCGTGAGACGTTCGGACTGCCAAAAGTTAGCCTTAACCGGCTTACCAGTACGGAGTAAGGGTATTGATATTTTCTCCTTTCCTTTTCCGGTTTTCCCTAAATTTGTCATTCCCTTAACAAGACTATAACAATTTTCAAAAGATGGCGTAGCTTGTCCATGTCACTGAAATGCTTTGCATCAGGTTCTATCATTGAAAAGTTCCTTTTTTAACCGCTGAATAATAGAAGCGTGAAATTATGCAACAAAAATATATGCCTTTTTTGTTAAAGCTTCTGGTAACAAATTAACCGGTTAAGGGTTTAATTTAGCCTCATACAGCCTTTAAAAATTTCTAGTTTTTGCTTTGAATATATATATATATATATATATATATATTACTCAGCTAGTTATATGAGCAAAAATGTTAAATCTAATTGAGACATTAAATGCGATTTTATCATACTTCTGTATGAAACCGATTACTATAGTTTTTTTACTTCCAACCTTTTAGTGTTATTCAGGGATAAACCCTGCTGTTTTATAAAAATAATAATGATAGTATTAATAATAATAGGCCATTTCATTTTAAAAAATTAGAAGATCTGTAGAAATGGGTTCTGAACACTAGAAATTAGATTAATGGAGTTAGTTTTTAATTTATTTATTTATAGCTTAAAGATATTAAGTCTACATTGTTCAATAATATTTCGGTAAAAGTTTATATTCATTATATAATCTTAATATAAATAAAAGTCATTGTGGGTATGTGTGTATGTGGGTATGTATGTGGCTATGTTCCACATCTCCTCCTAAACCAATGGACGGTTTTCAACCAAATTTTGTACACTTATTATTTAAGAGAAGGGGAAGACACTTATGAACTTTTCCAAGTCCCAAAGTTAATTAAACAGTCAGTTAATTAGAAATTAACCGAAACCGTTTTTCCGCCGTAACTTCGGAGCAAATTGCCCGACAAATAACATTTTTATTCCATCTTAAAGTTCAAATTTTTACCTTTTCAATGATGCCAATGTTATTTCTGTGAAATTTTCCCTTCTATTGTTATTAATTTTTAAAAGTTCCATAATTTTCAAATACGTGCAGACGATTTTGAAATAACAAAGATTTATAGCTACTCCGTTGCTAGGCAACGGTTAGACTTTGAACTAATTCACCTTTATTTCTGAAAATTTTATTTTTTATTAATATCCATATAATATAATAAATGCGAAAGTGTGCCTGCTACGCATTTACGGCAAAACTACCAAACCGATTTGGATGAAAATTGGCCGAGTTGCAGATTGAAACCCAGGATCGGACATAGGGTAGGTGACATCATGTTAAATTAATTATTTTTGATTGCAGATAACAATTAAATAATTAACAAGCGATTTGCGATGAAGATTACTACTTTATTTTTCAATCAACTGTCACGTGATCCTTAACCCTCTGAGCGTTTCACACGTATTTCTACGTCGACCTTGGACTATCCCATAAGCGGATAACACGCATTTCAACGTGTGGTCAGAGATACGCCGAAAGCGGTCAGCCCGGAAATATACGTCTCTTGTGAACTGTCTCTAAAGTGGGATGAACGTAATTTTTCGAATTTCTTCACCCTTCCGTGGTTTGACATTTTGATTGATTAGCTGGGTAGGGTAGCGGTCGACACAATGAGTGCTGATAAGAATGTACTTACTGCAAATTAGAGATACCACAGGATCCAAGACCCCACACCCCTATAGCTTGGGGCATTTTAACGCTATCTGCATTGAGGTCTTCTTTCAGAAAGAAGGTCAGTTTTGGATTTTTTTTCTAGTTGTGTGTGTCCGAATTTGGATTCTGTATAAGTCCGGTTTAATATTTGTCAGCCTGGATTGAAATTGTATTATGTTTCAAGTGTTTTCCCTGTAATACACTTATGTTATATAAGATTTTATTTCAATGCATCAGTGTTTTAATCGAATTGTTAAGTAAAATAGATTTTGTTGCCCAATCTCTTTCAATACCCCATTCAAGCATAGAAAAATTTGAGAAGCCTGGGGTGATAAGAAAAGAGGGGGGTTGTTTATTTCGTTATATAACATTGAATTGAAAAAAAAAATAACTAAGGTTTAGGTGTGATTTTTTAAAACTATAGCAGTTTTTTTTCTAGATGAGTTTTCTATATTACACTACTTAGAATTTCTTTTAAAT
>BGPR01043369.1:0-10321 GCA_013235015.1 Araneus ventricosus
GAAACCCTTTTCGTTCGGTTTGTGTGCTGTCAGCATTGCGAATAAGTTAATATATATATACAGTGACCTCTCCTTGTACGCTCTCTTTTATGCGTTTTCACTTATGCACGTTTTTTCGCGGTCCGGACCAGGATATTGGGAAAACAATGATAACTCATATTCATTTATGCGCCTTACTAAAACAGCACCTCTCTTATACGCACGTCACAGAATTTTCTTAGTTCAAAAGTTTTTTAGCGGAACAAAACCCTTTTTTGCTCTGCTTCTAGGAATGCATTTCCCACTCCCTTCTCTATTGTTCAGATTCAGGACATTCCTCTGACTTATACGAGGGGTGTGTACGTGGAGGTTCTTGTGATTGACGTCAGTAAAGAGTCGCATTTATTCAGTAGCCAATTAAAGAGGTTAGTACTGTACGTACCAAGTGACAGTGTTCGCTAACAGAAAGAACCGACCATTGGAGTTTTGTTTAGATGATTACGTTTTAAATAGCAAAAAAAAAAAAAGAGAAATTATCGCTTTCGTTTAAAATGGGTGTTAATAAAAAAATTCAGAAAAAATCAACACCTCAAAAAAAGCTGGCAGACATTATTAATGTTCTAGAATCGACATTAGGAGATATTTTTAAAATAGGGAACATTTCATTTCCATTTTCTTTGTGTTCTTAAAAAATAATTAACGGAAGTTATACACATATTTGCATTTTGAAACTATTCTTATTTACATTTTTCAGTAGTATATACATAGTATTAGTTAACAATATATGCACACTGTATTGATGTTTCACTTTTAAGCTCCCTTTTGTGGTTTTTCACTTATGCCCGTCTCTCACTTATGCCCGTCTCTCACTTACGCGCGTCTCTCACTTATGCACGTTTTATTCGCTGTCCCCTGCGCCCGCGCATAAGTGAGAGACCAATGCATATCAAATTGGACCTGGAGTTGGTAACAATTTTTCCACTACATGTTTGGATTATCATTATCGGATCATCACACAGGTAGGAACAATTTTTTGACTTTATTTTCTAGTTTAATCACATCCGTGAAAAACTCAGAAAAACTTGATAGAAAGAGCACTTCATTTAGAAATGGCATTATGAAAATCATTTTATAATTGAATAATTTTATTCAATCGGAAGTGAAAGAAATTGACTTTTTTATTGATTTAGAGCAGTTAAATGGAAAAGACAATTCTTTAAATGCATTGAATTCCAAAATAGAAGCAACTATGCCAGATCGAAATCAGTATGACAAAGAAATAAACGGAAATGAGGAATTTAGTGAAATCATTGTTAAAAATCTCGTCTTAAGATTAAAAAACAAATCATATATTTTGCGGGAAAAGCAACAACTTCCATGCAAATACTGTTCCGTTTTCAAATACAGTGGAATCTCCCTATAACGAAATCGCCTGGTTCCAGTTGAAAAATTCGCTATAGAGAAAAGTTCGTTGTACGGAGATTAGAGATTTTTGCAGTTATTTAAGTAAATGTTACAAACCTTTTAATACGTGCGATAATTCAAAAATTTAATTATGACTTTCAATTAAAAATGAAGTAATATTTATTATAAATTTGTTAAAATTATACTAATTTTTATTGTACAAATAAAATGCTCAAAAGTGAAGACAATTCACCAATTTCGAGAACAATATGTACTAATACGGATAAACATAAAATGCGTATTGTCACATCCATTTGCTGTTTCCATCCCCACTCCACCCCGATTGTTGGAATCTTGACCCGCAGAAAGGTTGCTCCCTCTGTAGAAACCCAGGTGCCCACAACTGCATTACCCTTCACATAGCATTCTATTGTTATGTGTTATCGCTGGAGTGAACAATGCGAGTGGTTTCAGAAACAGGAACGTGTGAGCGATTTGTTTGCGCAGAAATTAGCAACTTTCTCCAAAAATGACAAAAATCGAAAATATAAAGGTCTGAAAAAATTCGTTATAGGGAGACAACCACTTCGTTATATGGAGAATATTTTGAATGTTATTTAACATTCCGATTAAAAATTTCGTTATAGGGAGACTTCGTTGTAGGGAGACTCTACTGGATAAACTGAAAATCTACTTCATTCTATTGAAGAAAGTAGGAAAAAATATCCTTGTTTCAAGAAGGGGTTTTGGAATAAAATTTAAAGGCGTTAAGGTGATGACATGAGATTATTTGACAGTTATAGGAATTTTTACAAGGAAAATTAATTGTTTGGACAATTAATTACTCTGCGAGAATTTAATCTTTTAAACTTAATGTTAAGTGTTAAAGTGTCAAACAAAATTGTAGATTTTAACTTATCTCTGTATTCATTTTTATATCCTTCTTTAAAATTTTAGTAAATTTTTAGGTTGTTATTGTGAACATACAGTAATTATTGTGAGGTGTTTCTGTAAAGCAAAACCCCAGAATTGATACAAATATTCATAATTTAAAGCTTTTTCCTTGAAGTCATAAATGGCTAAAAGTACAGTTAATACTTATTAGTGTTTATATTTTAGTAAATAAGTCCAAAGGAACACATGTAAAACAATTCTAAAAGTTTGATAACCATATAAAATTTCTAAAAAAATTCTAAAAATTTTGGATTTTTGTAGCTTTTTTTTCAGATTTTAGGCTTTACAGGCAAACTTCCCGGTAAACTTCGAGGGCTGAAATTTCATATACTACTCTCTGTTAGGACCAAAAGGAATGGGAAAATCTTTGATGAACCATGCTTTTTCACAAAAAGTTATTTTGAAAAATCCTAATGATGCACATATAGACACCTCGTACAGGATATTGTAAGGAATGTTTCTTTTGACGTAGAATTACGTCTCTCCATAGTGGTCTAATGGTGTGTCGGGAAAGGAAAAATTATGACGCTTTTAGTGGTATTTTAAAACGCTTATAGATAAGCAACCAAATAACATAGAGAGTTCGTTTTAGTTTCGTTTAACAGAGAAAGATGGACATTGAAGATGGCAAAAAGAAATTTGTGAATTTGGAATTACAGTTTAGTCACAGTCAAGCTTCAACTTTGGTGGAAATCACTAAAAATATTGATGACGTCACAGCGCCGATGCGCACGCACGCACGCAGACTATCCAAGTTCATTTGGCAATTCATTCATCAATCTTACGTTCACGCGAAATATTGCTCAAGAATTGTTGAATTATGTCGAATTTCGTGGTAAAGTTAAACGCTTATAGCTCCGCAACCAAATAACACAGAGTGTTGGTTTTAGTTTAATTTAACAGAGAAAGGTAGACATTGAAGATTGCAAAAATAATTTTATAATTTGGAATGACAGTGTAGTCACAGTCGAGTTTCAAAGTTGGTGAAAATCATGGAGAATTTTTATGACGTCACAGCGACCAATACGCGCGCACGCACGCATCGGTTGTGAGCGGCATATTAACTGGATTTTAACAGATTAATAATTAATTCATTTAAGATTAATTCATTCATTCAGATTAGTTCATTTAACAGCGAAAGTCCATAGGGCATAGGTCATAGGACAAAGTCACATAGGGCTACTTTAGTCACGGAAAATCACAGTTGAGTAATCGATTAATTAACTGTCCTTAATCAATTATTATTAACAATTGTTAATTTAATTGAGCTGTACTTCCCATCGATTTAATTGGGTTGAGTTTTTTTTAGTTTCATTTAACAGAGAAAGGTCATAGGTCAAAGTCAAATAGAGCTACTTTAATCACATAGAACAACTTTAGTCACAGTTGAGTAAGGGAAGTAAGTCTACGCCCCTCAGTCCCCCGTTGATTTTTTTTGCACTGCAACATGAAATTTAAGAAGGGACTCAGACGTAGCACTTTACCAATTAGTTACTTAAAATTTATCAATTGTTTAAAATATGCTTTTCTTTCTATGTACAAAAAGAATAAATGAATTTATCAAAAAAGTAGATAGTAAGAGTAAGTGGAAATAAAGCTCCTTGACCAAACCAAGTGCCATCGAACGTAATATTTAAATATAAATATGAGGTATAATACCTCATATATATATATATATATATATATATATATATATATATATATATATCTCTCTCTCTATATATATATATATATATATTTTCTCTATCTTATGATGATGGCTGCTTTTATTATGTGAATGTATGTATTTTTTTAAATCAATCTTATTGGCATTTTTATGTTTTGCGTTTTGTTTTTCCTCTTTTCTTTTGAAATAATGCTTTTTTGATCTGCAGATCTCCTTTGTCTTTAGTTGTGAAATTTCAGGCTAGAGCTATATTTTGCTATTACAAACTTCTTACACAAGTATTTTCCCAATTATTATTTTTTAGATCCATTTCAAGATAAAAGTTCTTAGCCCTTGATAAAATGGTTCAATTTATTTGGGTTTCTTGTTTGTTTTTTTCGATTACCTCCTCTTTTGTTTTTCTGGCATTCTTTGTATGATAGTGATTTCATTGTTCTTTGTTTTTTAAGCTGCAAGGTGCGGCGCTATTTAAACAGTAATTTAAAATTTTTTTTCCAATTTTAGTATCTAAAATTTTATTGTTTTTTCAGAAATGAAAAAAAATTGTTGTATTTGTTTATAGTTTAGTTAAAATCTTTTTTTATTTTTTAAATTTATTCTAAATTTTCTAGTTGATTGTTTTTTAAGCACATAATGCCTGGTTGAGTTAAAATTATTTAATAAATTCAGAATAAATGAAAACGCATTATCTAACAATACATTACCTCTTTTTTGGTAGAGATTTGCAGAAGAGAGAAACACTCTGGATGATTCCCGTGGATTCTAGCCAACAAAATTCCCTTCCATACAAGTTTGGTGAAATCAAAGGACATTTTGAAAATAAGGATTCAGTCTACGGAAGGTGCAGGAATCATGTCTGCTTCTTAAAGGGAGGGAGAGGAAACAGGAAGGGGCCAAAATGAAAATCAAGTTCATGAAAAGCATCTGCTCCATAGCTAGAGTCAAACCAAGAGATTTGGGTTATATTATGGTGCAAATTTAACTTTCGCGCGGAAGCTGTGAAGCGCCACTGCAACATGCATCTCCCCTTGTGAGGGGCGTGTCAATCCTCACATAATCCAGGGAGGAATTTCCTGCATGTGGTCAATCATTAGATGGGACACCCAGCTGGATGATCAGCCATCCAGCTCTTGAGGAACTTGCAGAGAGGCCAAGCCCAGAAGTCAGGGTGGGTGTTTCCTTTCAACACCAGGCAGTGGGCTCATCAGAGCAGGCATACTCCCTCGCTATTACCTAGTTTCTAACCTGTGTACTTTTAGGGATGTCTAATTTTTTTGGTTGGTTGGGGAGACATTGCTTTTTCCCAGTGCCTGTGGAAAGAAGTGAGCCTCCTCAGGAGTGCTAACTCCAGCCCTAGAAGATGGAGGAGATAAAGACACTGGAAGTAATATATGTGCAGCTATCAACCAGAGACTCTCCTTTTATCATCGATTCTCCTGTGACTCATGATACCCCTCTTCTCAGTACTTCGTGGTGAAAATTTTTTCCACACCCATATAGAGGCGCACATTCTGAAGAACTAGACAGGGGGATCGTTTTTTCAAAAAATGTGTACGAAAGGTTAAAGACACAGTCTGTCCTTTCTTTCATGAAATGAAGCCTAAAGTCTTGGTCTATTCTAGGTACCCTGTAGTTAGTTGGGAGATATTTTCCGTTATTGGTGGGAAAAACGTCTCAATAACCAAGTAGTCATTCAGATAATAGACAACTAATCCAGTCAGGAAGACAAAGATGCATTGTCATTTGCTTTCCAGACTGTGCAGAAAAATCAAACCGTTCTGACAAACATTATTCTGTATGATGAACTGGCAGCAGATTGGTTTCGATTTTTTTGGTTCAGATCTTGCTGTGCCAGATTTTGAGCATTTGCCTGATCAATACAGAATCATAGGCCATTTAAGATAGTTCCCCAAGTTAGCCGTCAATTTGTATGCAGGGTGTATCCTGAGTGTGCTTCTGGGATGATCTCAGGCTGCCCATCTATAGCTGGGACCAGCTGGCTATAGTCATAAAGTGGTCTCTAAGTGCATAGTAAGTGACTATACGCTATGCAGTGAAATCCTAATGACGCCATCTGGCAATTAAAAGGTACATGATAAACTTTCTCAGAAGAGCTACGATATAGAAAGAATCAATCATAAAAGCTGTGAACTACTGTAGATATATTATAAATAGGCTTTATATTGGATATTAATCTACAGAACATGTACCTACTTACATTTAGTTGTTCGCGATTTCCAGCTCGGACGTTCCAAACCGTAGACAAGAATGAAACGTTATCACCGGATGGGTGATCCCTATGACTCTTTTCTTTTCTTAATTACACAAATAGCAGATATGCGACCCTCCATAACAAGTAGGACCTTGACGACGATACTCTTAATCATGTTCAGGTATTTTAATTTACAAAAAAAAAAAAAAAGGGTACACAACTTAAAGTTCAAGCGGTCCATAAGTATATCATGTGACGGAGAGTAATTTGAGCTCTAAGAAAATTAAGGTATCTCTCGGAATAACTAATTAGTTTTCTCTTTCTAGCATATTTCGTTCTCTGAAAGTGTTGAATAAATAAATGCACTTTTAAGCGTTCTGTTTTTTAACATTAAAATACAAAATATCTTCTTCAAACTAAATCAGTGATTTCCCAGCACTGCTTAACTGTTTCCCCTACTCTTAACTTGTTTTTTGAGACCCAATGCCGCTAATTTAGTAGTTTTCCAATCAGGTGAGCGACAGCGTAGCGACTCACGGCGTAGGAGCATAATAGTCATGCACTATACCTAGACAGCACTTTTAGCGGCTATGGTTGCCCTTATTAGTTCACCAAGAACAAGAGGTTATAAAAGGTGAAATCGGCCCTCTTCATGTATTCCCAGATAGCAGCAATTTTAACATCTGAGCTTACGTAAACTTGCACTAGAATCTACCAAGCTTGCAGCAAGGTTGACCTGACAAGTCTGAAAGCTTAGGCAATGTTTCCCAAGAACGTATGCTTGCAGGAAGCGGCGAAGTCACCACGCATTCAGACTCGCAGCGGTTTGCAGCACGTCAAGCTCATTGAAACATGTGATTACAGAAAAACATCAGATGGGAACTCGCGACCATGCCTCTAAAGCAGAGGAGAGCTTTTAACCACTCAGCCAGATAAATCTCAGGAGGAAGGATAGATTTCGCGCTAATACATCAGCACCTTTGATTTATTTTTAAGCTCTTTTTTTCTTGATTTCATTGTTTTTGCCAATTTGTATTTTAAGAACATGATTTGAAATCAAGAACCGGAGCGATTTTCTCTTCAATAACTACCGTTCTGCTAGTGAATAAGTTAAGAATTGGAAGGAACTTCAAAAGTAGTGCTTTTTTAAAATGGAATAAAAATGTAAGTTATTATTTTTCAACAAACATTGGCCTAATTTTTTAGGTTTAATTTTGTTTTATAAACATTCAAAATTTCAACATTAGAAAAAAACTGATATAGTTTTCATACTGAGTAGGGAGTTCTATATTTAGTAAGGTGATATTTAAATTTTATATAGAAAAAGACAGTTTTCACAATTATCTTTGATTCATTGAATTAATAAAGAAGGACAGTCTAGGAGATATAACAGAAACGGATTTTTTTTTGATCTGAGACAAAATCAATTATCTCACTTTTGTGCTGTTTACAACTTCAAGCTTGCTTTTTTTTTAAACTTTGGCCACATTACTTGGGAGAATTGTGGCGATTCCCACGTATTAATTTGCCACAGATTCAGCACAAGCTTGGCATATCAGGTATACATGACAAGGCAATATCATAAGTCTAAATAAAACTTGGCATGCTGGAAAACATATCTAAGTCTCAGCTAAATTTTGCCTGTAATTATACATATAAGAAGGGAGGAGAAGAGTACTTGCCCCTCCTGGGACCACATTCGATTAGACACAACTGCATCCAATTATCCACTTTGCTGCCCCGCCAGCAGTTTAAAACGCTAAAGATGATGAATCTTGTCGAAAATTTTTCATTCTACTATATTCGGTCCTCTTGTATATATTTTGCCTGAGCCACTCTAATTTGGATAAATTTTCATCTCATCTGGTTGTGGAAGAATAATGAAGTAATTTAAATTGATGTCATTTTCACATGACAAACATCAAACTTGGTCTGATCTGTAACCGGCAGCTGCTAGGAGCTCCACCTTGTAGCACTTTCCGCCTGAAAGATACACGCTGGACACCCAATTTAAACCGACTTTTGCTGGGTACAGCAATATTTATTACTCACCATGAAACTCAGGATGCAGAAATAAGTAGGCTGATTATAGGCACTAGATATAGTATTTATGCTTATAGCAGCATAATGTTACATATTTATAACATCCAACACTTTGCCAGCTCTCTCCCAAACAGACTTATTCTCCTTCATACGCCATAAAACACAGGGTGGTAGACCCACATTATCACCAGAAATGGAGAGCACTTAGCCAGCTGCTTGTACAAAGCTCTCATCTGGGATCAGGTGACCGTGTTTCACCTTATTTCTTACAGTCACCCATGGCTAACTCCATAAATGTGTGCTTTTCTGCAAATGAAAACAACTTCCAGCACGCCATTGCAGTCAGAATACTTTCTGACCAATAAATGATTTAGAAAAATTGACAGATAGGATCTTAAATGTTACTTCTGATGTTGAGGTTCTCAAAATCTGGGGTGCAGTTGCATACAGAGTTTGTTTACAATGTGGATGAGTGAGGCAGGAATTAAATGCTCCATTTCCCTTTTCCTCACTGCAGGTGAAGATGTCGATGGAAACACTTTCCTTATCTTACATCTACACTGCACCAAGCCCAGCCACCCTTCTCCCCGCGCAGAACCAGTAACTGGCAAAAATCCCCACCCCAAAGATTTACTGTGGTTGTGAGTAGGAATCAGAGGAGTTATGTTTGGCCCAGAAGCAATTGTCTCAGAGGCGGGCAAGGCTCACTGTATAACTGCGCAGAGTTCGACAGCATGTGGAGAAAATGCTTAAGTATCAGAGTTCAAATGGCAGCTGACAAAGCACGCATGGCTTCCTGGACTGCCAAAACATCTTCTTTTGGGTGCGGGATGTGGAACATGAAGGCCCTGAATTGGGTTGGAGAATAGTTGTTTGTGCCTAGACTTTCAAGTTGATAAAGTCTTAATCTCTTTAAGCAACAATATCTTTACTCTGGTTATTTACTTATACAGTGGACTCATAGTAGCAGATCCGGTTAATGTGGCATCGATTCCTTTATACCAATTACCTCTCTGGCCGCGGACAACGTATTCGTCTCCACAAGGCATCAACCCAGTGTGATCCACTTTCATCGTTTAATGTTATCAGTTTTGAAACAGAGTGTGATGCCTCGTTTTCAATGGTCAGCGATATGGGTCTCTTTTCCCTCTGCCTGCCTCTGATCCCCTTCTGGCGACGTTTCTATGCCGACATGGGCCTCACCGACTATCTGCCAGCCTTTCATGGTAGCAAGCCGTGACGCGTACTCTCTTGGCGGTGGTTATCGGTTCATGGGACTTAATGAACGTTGCTGAATACTATCGCATGCTGGCTACCTCGTAAATCGCCATGGCGGTATGCGTATGTTTGTGGTTTGGCGGCTCGCGGCGGCATACTGTGGTTGTGGGGCTGCAACATCGCTCTGCCATCATACTCCATAAACTAGGTTGACGCTGCGTTTATCGTGGCTATCGCGTTTTGTTTCGCTTGTTGCGTTCGTCTGTTATATCGTTGGTTCATTCTTATTGCGTGGTTTTGCAATACCATAATACGTCCGATATTGCTCGCGGCGTGCTGTTATGCGTGCCTCAGCGTGTACCGCAGGCGAACCGCCTTCTTTCTTGCCGGCTGCGCTTCTCCCTATGGTTTCATGCTACCTGCTAAATCATGGTATGGCCTTCAACCTTCATCATTGTCGCCGCTTCGCCTGCGCGCATGCGTGCGCGCCTCTTACTGCCAACATTTCGCGACAGATGGTATGACATATTGCCGTGGCGCTGTTTAACACTATAACGCAACCTCAACATCCGCTGCTGATATTCGCGACCTTCGGTTCTCGGCGTTAATATTTATATATAGTTTCATTCTCTGTATATCTCTTATTGTATTCTTCTTATCTTATGTATCATATTTATATAATCTAATCTCTCATCATATATGGTTCTGTTGTTATTTGTCGCCTTCTGGTCTATCTCTTCCTTATTTGTATATCGTCGCGTCATGCCGCTAAAATGCATGGACGTTATTAAACATGTTGTGGGTTGGTTTGTTCTTGTTCTATTTTGAACGTGACGGGACATGGA
>BGPR01043370.1:0-12970 GCA_013235015.1 Araneus ventricosus
CATAGAAGAAAGGTTCTCAGCAAACAATGGCTTTTGGAGGGTAAAGATACATGCATAGAAGAAAGGTTCTCAGCAAACAATGGCTTTTGGAGGGAAAATGGGTGACTAAAGATGAAATGTGCACACTTATTCTTGTTCTACAACTGGGACGTATTATAATGAGTTTCAGGGCATTTTTTTTATTACGGGAGTAATTTTAAATTGTGATTGGGAAGTATATAGCCCGTTAGTAGTCAAAGGGTTAAAATAGATTCTTCTGGCAAGCTTAACTATCGAAAGAAAACTTGCTCTGTTTTTCCATTACTAATTTCGGGCCGTGGTGGCCTAGTAGTAAGCAGTGGCGTAGGAGGCGGACCGCCCCGTGCGTCACTTCGAAAGGGGCTGCAAAATCAGTCATGCTGGAAAACAATTTTATAACTAAGTACTAAATCAATTATTGTGTACATAAAAAAATTAAATAACGTAATTAATTCGTATTTTTCGGACGGATTTCCATTCGAATTATACATTTTTATCTTACAAAATATTAATAATTGTGCTTAAAAGTAAATTCTGTACAAATATATTTAGATTAAAAATTATTTAACTTAATAAGTTTGAGACGTTCTCGCATATTTATCCCTACTGTCCATTTCAGTTTTTATTAACCATAAAATGTTGTTACTTTTCAGAGTTAACCAAAGTTAGAAAAGTAAAATATGGAGCATTATTATGATTGATAATATTATTTGTGTGTTAAAAATATTTAGATAATACTTGCCACCTTTGGCAACCTGCTGGTTCACCAGGATTATAGCGAGCCGAAAAATGCCAATAAAATATTTCATGCGGGTAACTGGTACCCTCAGCAAAATATTTTTAAACTTTTAATTTTGATAAGTAACTTGCATTGTCTTAACAGCCTTACACCTGTTGCATCATTGTTCACATATTGTGCACCAGTCAATTCTGTCTATCAGTCGTCTCACTTAAAACTTGAGCTTTAATCTGAAACGGGAAAATGATTAAACCAACTAACCACTAACTTGCTAAATCGAAACATTCTTATAAAATATATAAGAGGAATAAGTAAAATCCTTCGGCATCAGAGTGTTTTTCAGTGTGTAATGCTGAATATGTTTCATAATTTTTTTAAATATCTCAGAGACTTTTTGTTTAGTGGTTCAATGAAATATTTTTTAAACTGCAATAAGAAAAAAAAAAACTTGAAGCTTAAAGAGCGATGATATATTTATATACATCCAACTATATTATAGAAAAAAGAACAGTGCATGGAAACGTACGAAATATAAAAAGTTTCAGCATTGCTTAGTTTTGAAGTTAAACCTTCTCTGTAATTACCACAAAACTATATAAAAAAATCAAGCATTTTATTAAAACCAGTCTATAAAAAGAAAACTTCTCAATATGCAAAAGAACCCAAACCCCTTTTATATTTTAACAAAGGAAGAAAAACCCAGGATAAAATATTTGTAGTAACAATGAAAATGATTTTAATCCCACTATGTTAGAATAGAACAACGAAGCTGGAGTGAAAAGAACAGGCAGTTCCCAGAAAAGAATGGCTTTGGATGAAATACGCACAGAAATAAAAGAAGTTCAAATCATTCCAGTTTTCGAGGAAAGCAGACGCAAAGAAGGAACCCTCAGGCAACACGAAGTTGAGGGTGAAGACACAATATTGAAGAAAGGGTTCCTCAGCAAACAACGGCTTGAGTGAAAAAGATTACGCAAAGAAATAGCAGTTCAATAGTTGACAAAGAAATAAAAGGTCCCGCGAACACGGTTTTGAGGGTAAGATATTGAGCACACAGAAATAGTAGTTCCTTCACCAATTATTTTGAGGAAAGATTGTTTTGTGAAATAGTAATCAAAGCGAAGAATGGCTGAATGAAATAATATAGAAGCCGTAACTTCAGCAAATTAACGAGCTTTTGATGTGAAAAGATGACGCAAAGAAATAAACCCCAGCAACAACGGCTGGAGTGGCAAAGATTGTTAGAAATAAAGGTTCATCGGCTTGCGGATGAGCCGTAACACGGCTTTTGAATGAAAGACGTACACGTTAGAAATAAAGAAATCAGCGAACAACGGTTTGGAGAAGACGCAAAGAACAGCACCGCTAAAGAACGGTTTTCGGAATGAAAAAGACACGCATTAGAAATAAAATCAGCAAATAATGAAAAGATTACACAAAGAAATAGCACCTGTTTTTGAGTTAAAGACATGAAAATATTGAAATAGTACCTCAACCAACGCAAGACGGCGAGTCAGTAATTGGCAACCATCGGTTGAGCGGCAAGATACGCATAGAGTTAAATAACGATGCGATTTGACAGAAATAACCAAAGAACAAGGTAGTGCCACGTTCTGCAGTTCTTAACGGCTTTTCAAAGCCAAAAGATATTTATTAGGAAATAGTGTCTTGTTGAGAGTATATAAAGAAATAGGAACCAGCAAATACCGAAAGCTTGGAGGGTAAACATTATCGTTTATTAGAAATAAAAGGTTCGGAATACCTGTTTTCTGGAGGGCAAAACAACATATAGGAAATATCACAACGGTTTTCGGGAGGGCAAAAGACAGAGTTTGTATCCCCAGCAATATCGGTTTTCGAAATGAAAGATATTACTTGGTTGCAGACAGAACTGGCGAAACGGCTGGAGTAAAAGACGCGCACAGCCGAACGGCTTTTGAGAAAGATACATTGAGTTGCACGAAGCTGGAGTGAAAAGATAACACGCAAAGAAATAAAAGGTCCCAAATAAAATTGCTTTTCGAGCGCGTGTCAGTTTATTGAAAGGCCGCTGAGGCAGGTAAGATGAAATATTGTTGAAATAGTGTTCTTCAACAAGCTGAGTGGTAAGACACACGAAATAGTAGTCCCAAATACCCGCTTGGAAGGAAAAGATATCATTGAAATAGCACCTCAAGGGAATCAACGGTTTTTGGAGGGAAAAAGATACGCAGCACAAAAAAGAAATAGAACAAAGCAAAATACCCATTTCTTGAAAGGAAAGATGTTCCCTGGGCAAATTGTTTTGCGAAAAGATACGCAAGAAATAGTGTCCTAGCAATGGCCCATTTTTGGAGTGCGAAGACGGATGAGCTGAAGTGGTTCCTCATGAAAATCAACGGTTTTTTGATGTTTGCATAAGAGACAGAAGAACAATGAAGCTGGAGGGTAAAAGAAATAGTAGTACCGTTGTTATGCAAGATTATTGATGACAGAAGAAAATTCAGCAATTTGCTTGGAGTGAAAAGACATGCAAAAGAATAAGAAACCCTCAGTTAAACACACGGTTAAAGACACAGAATAAAAGTAGTTCTCAGCAATCAATGGCTGAGTGGCAGCATAGAACAGTGTTCCTCACAAACTAACGGTTGGAGTGGCAAGATTAAACACGCATAGAAATAGTGGAATCAGCAACAATGCCTCGGAAAGGAAAGACAATACGCATAATCACTCTGCCTGGGACTGAGGAAGATACGCGCAAAGAATTAAAAGAATGCATTGAAGAAAGATTGCCACGGAGCTTAGGGAAGTTAGTAATCAGCAACCAATGGCTTTTGCGAAATACGCATGAAAGTGTCCCAGCAATACGAAGGGAGGTGAAGATACAGCAAAGAAAGAAAATTGAAAGCGAAAAGATACGCATTAGAAATAGTAGTTCTGCTGGAACAATTACTTTTGAGTCCCCAATGGGTCGGTTGATACGACAACATGTACAGTGTTCTCAGCAAACGACGGTTTTTTGGATGGTAAAAGACGCACAGAAATAGTGTTCCTCGTACGAACGCACACCATTCTCGTTCAATCGGCCATAACGAAAGTTAATACGGGAGCAATTTTAACAGATTGTAATACGCCTCGTTGGGTAACGCACAAAATAGATTTTCTCGGCGCTTACTGAACTGCTCTGCTCACGGTTACTCGCGGCGGCCTGGGTAGTAAGGCGGCGTAGAGGATCGCCCCTCACCGAAAAAAAAACAACGGCTGCCGGTTCACTCATAACTGGGTACTCAAATTATTGCGTACATAGTGGCTCAAAATCAACGTAATAATTGCATGATGATATCATCTGAAATCATACATTTTATTTCAAAATACATAATTGTGCTTAAAAGTACTTGCACAAATATATTTAGATTAAAATTAACTGAACAGCATGCTCTTCTATATTTGTCTCAATAAAACTACCTTCAGTTTTTACACCATGTGTCGTTAAAATATTAGAGTTACCCAAAAGCAAAAGTAAATATGGTTATTATTATGATGATGCTAGACATAGACAAGTCACCTTTGGTTCCGTTGGAAATTACCAGGCGAGTCGAAAATGCCAATAAACATGCGGGTGACCGGAAAATTCTCACAAAAATATTTTAAACTTTTAATTTATTAAGGTCTGCATTACCTTACCATGCCTACTGTCGTATCACAAAACTGTTGACAGCACCAAAACGCCTAAAGTCTGTCTCGAGCTTACCTGAAACGGAAAATGATTAAACAACTGGGTCCATTCGTTAAATCGAACATTCTTATAAAAAGAGAATAGCAAACCTTTTCGGTATCAGAGCGTTTTTCGCGTAATGCTGAATATACCATGGGTTCTTTTAAATAATTTGTTAATTAGTGGTTCACCTAAACTGTAATAAGAAAAAAAAACTTCGAAGTTAAAGGTTATTTATTCAAAAAAGAATATGATGGAACGTACGAAATATAAAGCTCAGCATTGCTTGTTTTTGACAACTTTCAATATCAATAAAATTACATAAAATCAGCATTTTATTAAAAACCAAATTATAAAAGAAAACTTTCAATATGCAAAAGAACTCAAACCCCTTTTATATTTTAACAAAGGAGAAACCAGATAAAATATCAGGCAGAAAATGATTTTATCTCGACTACAATGCATAGGTCTTCTTGGCCATTTGAGCGCCTCAAGAATAGCTTGATGCCCTCATCGTGAACCGTAACCAGCACTTGAGATATAGCATCTCAGCGAAAATAATTACCTGTCAAATAATAAGAAAACCTCACATCTCTTTCACATTATGAAAAAAACCAGAGCAAAATATTTGTAGGCAATTAATGAAAAATATAATCTCACCACAACAATATAGGGTCTCTTTACTATTTGAGTGCTCCCATTCTCATCAGGCCCCGTAAATTCAAGAATTCTGCGAAAATACCTAAATGGTCAAAATTGTTTACTTATCTTCTCTCAGAGTTTGGTCAAAGGAAGAAATTAGACAAAATATTTGTAACACGAAAAATGAGCTCAATCTCATTCATAAATAATGTAGTATGTCTTCAATATTGAGTTTGCCCCGTTGAATTACTGATGCCTCATCAAAGAGTTATTTATCTCAAAGAAAATACCTGCCAATGGGTGAGAAACTTATTCTCATATTTTAACAAAGAAGAAAATTAGATAAAAATATGCTTGTAAAAATACGAAAAATGATTTGGTCTGCTGACAACACTATCGAGTTTTGAGATGCCTCAAGTCAGAATACCTGATGTTCTCATCGCAGTCCGTACCAGAATTTCGCAGCAGAGACCCTACCATTGAGAAACTTCTAATCTCTTCATGTTTTGGCGCGAAATCTGTGACAAATATTTGTAGTAACACGAAAAATGATTTAATCACTACAACAATGGTCAGGGTGCCTAATGAAGCATTTGAGCCGCCTGGGTTGTCATGATGCCTCATCAGAAATGTAACAAGATTGAGAAGAGAAGATCAGGTCGGTGTTCTAGTCCATGTTTTCTGGCCATGATGTTTTGTTATGTCACAGATTACTAATACTAAAATTTAGTATGAACTGGAATACAAATATTTTTACCATTTTCATGAGACATGCTGAAGTATCATTATGTTAATGTTTTCGATTAAAAATAAAAACAATAATGTAAAGTGATGACAATTTCTTACATTAATGAATGAGATAAAATACACCAATGTAAACATACTATTACAGTTAGTCCCCTTCATTCCCTCCCTTGGTCACCTTCAAAAGAAAAAAATATTATCAGATGTTTCGACCAAAGTTAAATTTAAGACTACACTGACAAAATACCTAGTGAAAATAGCCTACTACGCATTATGATACGCAAAACTCAGCTGTAACGAATAAAATATATATATTTTGTAATTATTAAAATATTTAAAGAAAAAGAAGCTCGACCAGATAAAAATGTTTGTCATAAAGAAATTACTTAAAAAAGACAGCTTGAAAGCTGTAAAAGAAGCTCGACGTTTGACGATAAAAGAGATTAATTTAAAATAGTCGTTTAGATGTAAAAGAAATTAATGTTTGGCACAATTTTTTTCAAAGGTTTATAAATAGTGTGTATAACGATATATTTAGTTTATCGTTCTAAAGCAATGAAAAGAATGGATTGAACATGGAATTCGATGTCGTATCGCGACGCTTGTGATGCAGCGTATGTTTTGTTTACAACAGCGTGGGAGACGTCCAATAAACATAATATTTTCATAAAAGAAAGACTCTTACGACTTTCATGCCGAATATTATCAATACCTATTCATTCATAATTTTGTAAAATCTTGAATGTATGAAAGTTACTGTAATGTAGGCAACTTCTATTACACTCATACTTAGATACCACTGATCCTTCGTATGAATAGTTTTGAATGATACGCATGTTTTACGTAATACAGAAACGGCGGACGTTCAGCAGCCCCAATATTCAGTTTCTTTTCACGCATTTTAAATTATAAGTGAAATAGTATCTAGCCACCAGTATCGTAGGTATCTGATCAGAAAGCCCTTAAGTTTACACAGTCTCGGGCCACATATGCTATTTATTACATTATAATATAATATATTATATTATAATATATTATATGTCATAATATATTAATATAATATATTATACGCTATTACATTATTAATATATTATATTATAATATATTGTTAATATATTACATTATATTTATATTATAATATAATATAATATAATATATTATATTATATTCTTATTTCCTTATTCTGTTTATTTCATTCATTTTACCTACTTATCTACTACATCCTCAAGCTGCTCTCGTTTCATTCTGAGCTGATTACTTAGAAAGTTCTCATCATAATCAACACTGGATAAGCTGAATATGGAATTTGTCAATATAAAAGCCGACCCTCAATGAGCCTGGCGGGTTTCCGCCAATGGGTGCTCGCCTGTCGTCAAACAGTTGGTCATTCTCATTGAGCACGAAATTAATTAACTTCCAAATTTTAAAAGTACTGTCATTCAAATTTCAAAGTTATTAAAATGCGAAATGTGTTTCGTTATCGATTGACATAAAATTAAGTCCGTTACGATCACGTTCTGAAATTTCAAATTATATGACCATAACTACTTCCGTTTTAAAAAAAAAACAAAGTAGTAAATCGATTACGCGCGATAATTAACGTCAATATACCCGGGATCAACGCGATGATATAATATGATAATATAAGGAACGCTTCAAGCAGAGAGTGCTTAAATATGTACATACGAAAATAAAGACATTTCGTCATAAACATACAAGCCTATTTTATTTAGCCTTCAATCAATTTTGTACTTCTCCCGCATTGGCAGCACAAACGACGTTGACGGGAAATTCTGAATGAAGAAAGGTTTCGGTACCAAACAGGAATATCATTCGGGCGATTTTCTGAAGTTTCAATATAAGCATATTATGATCATGGTCAAACACACTGTGTCGCCATTCTTCAAGTTAGAGAAAAGTCTTTGCTATCGATAATTCCATGGATTTTCCGTGGGTTGTTTTAATACTGTTCAAAATTTTGGGCTCTTTAGAAGTTAAATGTTTTTCCTTTTTTTCGAAAAGGTTACCTTCTCGTTCATTCAAACAGATACTAAAGAATGATTCTGACACCGGGGATGTATGGCAAGTTATATATATATACATACATACATATATATGGAGAAAATATTTTTTGAAAACTAAAATGCTTGCACTATTGAAAATGGGAAAACAGGTTTGGCACTGTCAATAGGAAAGATAATTTTTCACCTGAAATCTTGCCTCAACACTATGACCCCCTTGAAATAGTGAATAATTTCAAAAAAAGAGGTTTATGTCAGAAAATGCGTTCTCACTGTATTATTCTTTATAAGCAGCCTCAGGAAGTTCGATACCGTTGGCTAATTTTCGAGTTAGCTACCAGGTCAGTTAATGTCTGGTCATGATCAATAGCGCTGGTCAAGCCTGATATCTTCATTGCCCCGAAAAGTAAAATTGGCTACTCAACCTAAGATTCCGCATTTCTCAGTTTTAGAAAGCCTCTGAAAGTCAGCTGAAATATCAAACAAATTAGTTAGACTTATTTAATATTTTTTTTTCAATCATCATTGAGAACTTTTGTTTAATTCTTCGAACATTTTTATTTACTAGATAGTGATGATTTCTACAGACTGTTTATGAAGCTTGCGCTATCTTTAGCAGTTTATCATCTTTGCTGAAGATTCACAGTAGGATATCGTTTTTCATTTGTTGTGACTTCAGTATTATTATACTATCAGATGAAACAGCCAAGTCTCGCCTCTTCTCTGCTACCTGCATTTGCCCGTAAATCAAGAAGAGCGAGACTCTGGCAGCTGTTTTAACTGATGGGCACAATTTTGGAAGTCACGGCTTGATGTTCTTAAAGAGTGGTGACGTAGTTTGTTTTGCAGCTTTTCACAACAGTAGATATTAGCTAAGAGGTGATAAAAAACCTTTAAAGAGATTAAAGTAACTTTAAATTTTAACTGAGCTTTGTAAAATTCATCATTGTATACGAAGTCAATTTAGAGAAATAAAAATGTTCGAAGGAAAATTAAACAAAGGATATAAAATTGTTATTGAAAAAATATTAAATAAATAGCATTCAATTTGTTTGAATAATTCCTTTCCGAAAACTTTGACTTTCTTAGAACTCTTAAAACTGAGAAATGCGGAATCTTACGTTCAAAAGAATTGTGGCCCTTTAATTTTTTACTTTCCGGTTGAAAATGGAGATTATCAAATTTGATTAGCGCTTTTTTTATAATATTGATCATAATGCCAGATTTATTCGCTATTACCTACAATCCAAATATTTCAAAGAATTATACAAAAAAATTTAATTATCGAACTCTTGAACAGCTTATATAAGAGATACAATTGGGAACGCATTTTCTGACATAAAATCTTTGAAATTATTCCGCTATTTCTTTGAAGTCACCAGTGATGATTTTGACCAAGATTTTGCCTTCATCTTCGCAAATTCAAAAAATTATCTTTCCTGTGAAATCAATTTAATTGGCCGTACAATTTTTTTTTCATTTCACAAATTTTTAAAAGCATTTTTAGATGGATTTTCAAAAAAATATTTTCTATATATATATATATATATATATATATATATATATAGGCAGAGGAATAATTCACTTCATGTCCCAGTATCTAGAATCATTATGATTTCTTGTAATCTGTTTAGATGGACATGAAGTGAAAGCATACCAGAAAAATTTAAAAAAGTACTTAGTCAAAATTTAAAAATTTGAACTGAATTATATAATTAGTAAAGAAAACATACCAGAATTTACAGTTAATCCAAGATTATCAGTATAAAAGACTTTCTCTGAGGAATGTATTTTTTTAGTCTACGTTTGACCATTGATCATATTATTATGCTTATTGAAACTAGAAAATCACCTGTCGTGGTATGACGGGTGCAAATTGCTTTCAGCTCCAGATTCCCGTCAAATGACGTGTTTAATAGATATATATGTGCGAGAGAAATTTTAAATTGATTGGCAAAACAAATAAAATAAACATATGTTTTATGACAGGAAATATTTTTTATTTTCATATTATGTACACTTCGTAAAGCACTTCTCTGCTTGTCAAACGTTGCTAAAAAAATATTATCATATTATATCAATAATGATTGCGATCAATGATCAGATGCATCGTGGTGTCCAAAACCATATCAATGCGCATGATATACCATCGACATGATTTACTACTTTGTTTTTTAAAAACGGAAATTAGTTTGAAATATATGATTCATATAATTTAAAAAATTGGGAACTATTGGATCATAGCAGATAAATTTTATATCGATAGCAAATTAGCCTTTCACTATTTTAGAACTATTAACTTGAAATTTGAACATTACCTTACTTTTTAAAATTTAAAAATTAGTGAAATTTCTCATGCTCTAATAATGAAATAATGCTGTTTAACGTCTGGCAGTGCTGTAGATGAATTTCATTGTTATGACGTCAGAGCGTTACCGAATCAGTGAGAGACAGATCTGGGCTTTATATTAGTAATTCCATATTCAAACATGAATATGTTGTTGTTGATTATTGAACTCGTAATCAATGAAAGAATGAAGCAGGAGAGAGCAGCAAGTCCAATGGTAGAATTAGAATAGAATAGAATAAATAGAATAATAGAATAGAATATCAGAATAGAATGTAATATAATATAATATACTATAATATAATATAATATAATATAATATAATATAATATAATATAATATAATGTCATAATATAATATAATATAATATAATATAATATAATATAATATAATATAATATAATATAATATAATATAATATGTAATATAACATAATATAATATAACATAACATGTAATACAATATAATATATTAGCCCCCGGGGCTAATTCGGATATAAACCCAGGAGCGCCATTGATCCAGATGCCTAAACGTCTACTATATTAATTTTGTCTGAATTTCTTTAACAAATAAATTTATTTCAATCATAATTTAAAATAATACGTAAAAAGTAAAGATATTATTAGGCTTTTGTAACTAGACATCCACTGTTTCTGTAATGTTGCATAAACATGCGTAATCATTTCAAAAATATTCATACAGAGGATCAGTGAGAACATCAAATTATGAGTATATTGGGAAGTTGCCTACATTACGGAAGCTGGCTTTCAAAATCCGATTTCGAAAAGATGCCGATTTGCAAAATTGTAGGTCGTTAAACAGGGTGTGATGTATTTCAGCATGAAGAATCGTAGAGTCTCTTTATGAAAATAATATGTTTATTGACGCCCCACAACAGCACAAACATGTAAACAAAACACATACACTCTGTATCACAACGTGTTACATCACTGACTCTGACATCGAATTTTACAAGTTCAATTCATCCATTCTTTTCCAAGCTTGGAAACGTCAGCAGAACAACAAATATATCGTCAAGTTACACTATTTTATAACCTTTAGAAAAGAATTAATGCCAAACGATTTTAATTAATTTTCTTTACATCTAAACAGATATTTCTTAAATTAATCTCTTTTATGATCAAACGATATTTTAAATTAATTTCTTTACAGCCAAACGATATTTTAAATTAATTTCTTTTTATGACCACAAAACGATTTTATCTAATTGATTCCCTTTTCTTTATTTTAATAATTCTACAAATATATATATATATTTTATTCGTTACGGAACATTACAAGGGTTTGTATTTTTTTCCTCCCCACCATTTTATTAGGTAGGTATTTTCACTGCGTCATTTGCAATGGTGTAGTCTTAAATTTAGCAGTGCAGGAACGCTCTGATAATATTTTTTTTTTTTGGGAAATGTAGAAGGATGGAGGGGTCAGTAGGGGATATAAATTGGCGTTTACTTGAAATTTATAATTATTTTATTATTATTGAAATAACAAATTGTCATCACTTTACTGTTATTGTTTTATTTTTAATCAAACATTAACATAATGAATACTGTAGTTCAAAGCATGAATATCATGAAAATGTTAAAAATAATTCCGTAAATATTTATGTTTATTCCAAGTTATACTAAATTTAAGTAATGTAAAAGTAAAATCTGGCATTGACTTCTATATAACTTAAAACATCAAGAGTTGAGAACGTCGTTCTGGTTAACCTGGTTCCATTACACCCCTGGTCATATGCTCTCAAATTCTTAGTTACGGTTCTGATGGGGCATCAGATTATTCAACCCAGGGTTAAATGGCTAAGAACAATTCTGTGCATTGTTGTAGTGGATTAAAATCATTTTCATTGTTACTACAAAACATTTATCCTAGATTTTTCTTCCTTGTTAAAATATGAAAGAGAGGTCGAGGGTTTTTTTCTCAATAATTTTATTATTCTAGGTATTTTCTGCTTGGGGCCTTATACTAAATTTTAGTTACGGTTGTGATGGGGCATCAAATTATTACCTTAGGGGCGCTCAAATGTGTATTAAAGAGACACTATGATTGTTGTATGCGTAGGATTAAATCTTTTCATTATTACTATCACTAATATTTTATCCTAGATTTTTCTTCCTTTGTTAAAATATGAAGAGAGGTGGAGGGGTTTTTTTTCTCAATAATTTTTTATTATTTATCGCTGGAGGTCAATATGCTCTCAAATTCTTAGATTACGGTTCTGATGGGCACAAATTATTTCCAATGGGGCACTCAAATGGCATAGGCGACACTATGCATTGTTGTAGTGGATAAAATCATTACTTCAGTTACTACAAATATTCTTTTTTTTATCCTAGGTTTTCTTCCTTTGTTAAACTATGAAAGAGATGTATGGTTTTTTACTCAATTATTTTTATTAGGTTATTTCTGCTTAGTCATATGCTCTCAAATTTTAGAATTACGGTTCTGATGGGGCATCAAATTATTCAACCCGCAGGGCCTCCAAAATGTATTTAAAGAGAGACCTATGATGTGATAGAAAATCATTTTTCATTATTACTACAAATATTTTATCCTGGGTTTTTTCTTCCTTGTTAAAAAAATATGAAAGAGAGAGGGTGGTTCTTTTTTAATTATTTTATTAGGTAGGTATTTTCTGCTAAATATATACTCCTCAAATTCTTAGTTACGGTCTCCATGGGGCATCAAATTATTCTAACCCAGGCGTCTAAAAAATGTATTAAGAGACCCTATGCATTGTTG
>BGPR01043372.1:0-12967 GCA_013235015.1 Araneus ventricosus
TTCAAGATGTCACTATTTGCTCATATGGATGTTGGTGCTTAAAAAAAATGACTGATAGATTTTTTTCTTTTTATTGTCGGCATCGAAAAACGTTGAAGTTTCAGTTGTTAAATAAAAACGGTGTATTGAAGTAAATTTTATATCTGATGTAAAATTTAGTACATAAGAAATGATTAGCTAAGATTTTATAATGACCAGAATAAAAATATTTGTTTCTTATATTTGTATCTAATATGAAATTTGCGTATAATAGGAATTTTTGTATTTGTGTTTAATAGGAAATCGAAAATGTGCTATGATGCGATGAACTTGAAGTTAATTAACAATAATCGGCAAATAATTCTGCGTAATATCACCCCCAGGTAACATGATATGTGTGTAAAGTTTCAATAAGTAAGTGAACTTAATTAAATTATAATAACCATAAAAATGTTTTTTTAAATATTAAATGTGAAATATTTTTAAAATCTGAAAAATACATATTTTTCATTAAAAAATAACATCTTAAAAAAATAAGAATGCCCAGAAATAAATAAAAATATATTTAAAAGGCTCATTATTATTATAATTATTATAGTGTAAAATATCACACGAATGTAATAAAAAGGAGTTTATACAAGCTCACCGAAGTTTGAGAAAAATGCAAGAAAATGTCTATTTGTTGGAAATAGGATTCTGTTCATAAAGGATTCTGTTAATAACATTTTAAAATGTTAGTCTTAGCTATACATATTATGAATTTCCCAATCGGTTAAATGTTCCCTATTTTTTTAGGCTAAAATTCAAAAATATATTTTTTGATGGCTCAAAACTTCCCAGTGTAGTTAGAAGATGATTCTATTTAAAATAGTGAAACTTGAATAATAATAATTCAATAAGAAGTTTATGAATGATTTTATTTTGTCAAGATGGATTTAGTTGTCATTCAATAAAAACATGTCAGTACAGGTGGAAGTAATATTCTTTTAAAAATGCATATTTAATTGCGTCTTATTATTTCAATAATATAAAATTTCTTTTAAGTATTTATTCTTCGAAACTATTAACAGGCGATTTCATATTTATTAATTTTTGTCTATATTTAATAGAATTATCCATGTGAATTTCGAATGTCCCCATGTATTTTTAAGATCTTGGATCATTATAAAGAATAATGTAAACTAAGCAATGAATGTCTTACTGTATTAAAAGTATGAAATTGTTGCAATTTGCGAATCAATGTTAAAAATGATTACATTTTGTTTCAAAGATTGTTTGGAAGAAAGATAAGACACTTCTTGTAAGACCCAATTGTAACGTCATTTCGCTTCGTGATGGCAATGAAATAATTATAATTTAATATTTATAAACTTGTAAAAGTATACTAACTAATATTCAGAACTTGTTTTGATTCATTTCTTATGTGGGCGTAAAGAAGAATAAGATCTTTAATATTGGTAAGTTACATTTAAGACAAATATTTGCTTACATTGCGGCCCTTCGTACAGAAGAAAAGTACGTTTTGTAAAAATTAAAAAAGTATTGTGAATGTTAAGTTATCAATCAGGTGAATATGTGAAAAAGCATATGTTTTATCGTTACGATTGTTTATAGATTATTTTGATATGAGCAGTTATGAACAATGCACATTTTTGTCAAAAAATTACTTAACAATTCTTAAATCTGAATGAAAAGAGTTTTAAGTTTTTCAATTGACTAAGGAATCAAATATTCTACAGAGATAGAGCTAGAGGAAGTTATTTACTTATTTTAGAATCATTCATAAGATCAATAATTAACCCTCTCAGATCCAATGAGTTGGCCCCGGGGAGGTCTAGAAATTTCGCCTTAACATTGCAGAAAGCCGGTCTGATACTCTTGGCTTCTTTTGAGGGAAGGTGAGGTTCTGATATCGCTTCGGAGATAAGCGCGGTAGGAGGTCCAATTATCCTTGCTCATCACAGCCCATTTCCATGTGCCTTAAGGGAAGGTTATAGCAGCGAGTGGGATGGTGGGGTAAATGACCTCACAGATTGGGAGAGTCCAAATCATGTCGCATCCTCCCAAAAAGTAGAAGTGTTAAAGGGGACAGGGGGAAAAAGTCACCTCGGTATTAAAGTGTTAATTAATACATCATTGAATATTATAACAGTGTTGAGTTTGGGGAATATCTTTCACCCGAAATAAGAGCATTAATCATAAGTTACATTTTCGTTCAGACTTTTTATTCAAAAACCAATGTTGAGCTACATAGAAACACCTAGCGGATCAAAAATGAATCTGAATTTTTGTGCATTTTCAAGATTTAACCAACCAACACACAGAAAATCATCCAAAAATAAAATACTAATATATCTTAATTTTTTGCAGAAAAAAATGTTTCTTCCCAAATTTTTACAATAAACTGGATTGTCGCAGTATCATAGAGAAGAAAACATTCTTAAATCACAGTGTTGAGAAACGGAATTTAATTCGTTTGCCTTTAAAGGTTACCCTCTGTTTTGGAACATAATACTGACAAATAGCAGTGTCTGAAAGTAATAAACACAGGAAAGTCCATTCAATAAATAAAAGAAATAACTGAGAAAATATAGATTTTATTCCTCGTGTGTGTTTTATTTAACAAATTAAAGAAGAATAGTCCACCTACAAAACATACCTGAAACACAAATTGTAAGCTTTGCTTATTAAAGAGACGATGCTTTATCTGACGAAAATTTCTTCTTAAAAACATATAGATTCCTTTTTTGCTTTCACATCGATTTTAAGTAAATTGTGACATTAATGTTTTAAATATACGTGTATATATACAGACGAAGTCTTCCTTTGAAGTACAATAAAAAGTATCTCTGAAAATAAAACACATCTCGAGAAATAATTAATTTCTACTTATTTGTCAATTTTCGGTATTTAGAAATGTAAGGGACCTTCTGTACTCTGAGTTAATGACAGCTGTGCTGTAATGAAAATATACATGAAAAGAATATTTCCCCATTTGCTCCTTGTTCAGCACAAATTAGGACTAATTTGATGTCGGAAATCAACCGAGAAGAGTAAGATCAATGGGTATTCGAAACCATAATGTTTAAGTGATTAATTTTCTTTCTACCGAAAGTTTAATGCTTGAGAATTAGAAAATAATATCATTCCTGATAATAACCAGCGGGAGTGGTCTCCTCGAAACTTTCTCGTATACTTCACCCAAAAGGTTCTGTCCCCCCGTGTGGATAAGAAGATTCGAAAATACAGTAACCCAGAATCCAATGACTATCAGAAGGTTTTTCATTGTAGATTATAGTGATTTCAAAATATTTAGGTAAAGAATCCAATTCAAAGAGATGCGTGCCGATTTCCACTCTTGCCGGCTCAAGGACAAAGTGACGTAATCCTTCCGCGTGCACAGAGATTGCTACAAGTACGCATGCGCATGGAGAATCAGATTTGAAAAAATGAATATGCAATATGAACGTCTTTTTATTAACCGATTGGAACTACAATTTTGCACAGATCTATAATTAATGTTAGTAACCGTCATACCAATTTTTATTCATCTAAGCCAAAGGGTTTAGGAGATATAATTTTTACAAGTATGCGAATATACAGTCTGACAGACAGTCAACCCTTCAACAGATTTGGTCCAAAATTTGATACGGGCCTATATTCTTGTTGATAAAACTGTGTACCAAATTTTATCCATCTAGATATTCAAGACCTTGAGTTATAATGTTCACATGACGCGGACAGACAGACTTCCCTTTGACGGACTTTGTCCAAAATTTAATAGAAATCTACAAATTTTGTGTAAAGATCACATACCAAATTCATCCTCGTAGCTCTAATAGATTTCGAGTTATCGAGTTCACAGACAGACAGACATAATTCCTAAATAGTGTTTTTCGGACTGAGGGAGGTCCAAAACGTAGAGATTCGTGAAAATCTCGAGTTCGAATTTTTTGACGATTATAATACTTTCTCTTTGTATACGAGAAAGTAAAAAAAAAGAAACAAAGAAAAATACTTTTAATTAATGTAAAATAGCAATTAATGTTTTAAAATACATAAAAAAATCATAGAATCAATCTTTAACCATTTCAATTTTCGTAAAAGGTAATATAAAACTTTATTTAAATCTTTGTTTTTATTATAAAAGAGCTTCAAGGGAACAGCGTAGAAGAAAACATCGGAAATGCATTAAATCACATAACAAGCATAAACTGTCTAGAAGAGCGCTACAGTGCAAGTGTGTAATTCAGATAAAAGAGGGAAATGCTTATTCTGATGAAAGACGCACCCAGGATTTCAATATTTATATTGAAATATAACCTTGTTTTCGAAATCCCCATATTCATACCCAGAGCACCTGAAGGAAGGACGAAAATAATAAAAACGTCTTTTCTTCCGAATCTAGTTTACCTTAGACTTCATTTTTTTGAGGATCTATATCTTATTTATTTAAACAACATAGTACGGGAAGGATATCCTCTAGTGAAATCATGTCAGTCTGGATCTGACGTTCTATTATGCGGGTCCACTAGGTGACGCCCTATTCCATGTCAGGGGTTGGAGGGGGAAGAAAAAAAAATGAAGAGAGATTTTGAATCTCTGTATTAGCATACTTTGTGTTAGAATTTATATTTTTCCAGGCAGCTTTCACTTTTAGATACATAGCGACTTTTTTGCTAAGCTCTGTTTGAAAAGATATTTTACGCTAGGAAGTGATGTCTTGTTTATACTGGCTTGTAAAACCACCTAAGATTTTCCTTTCCTTCTTTAATGGTTTGTCGTTGCAAGCTTCATATTTATTTTATGGTTGAAATTTCAAATATTTCTGAAAATATCGTAGCCATTTTTTATGACCAAAATACAATTTTATTTCGTACCAAAAAAGGGTTGACTACATTTTGAATTTAGCTCAAATTTATAAAAACACGGTGGCAAATCCGAAAGTGTCCTTATGATAATTTTAAATTTCCTTTTTAAACTCTTTATAAAACATTTAGATTTTAAGGGAGAAAGAGTATATGAACTCCCAAATACACAAATTTATAAAAAACTTAAAAGTATAAAGGCAAGTTTCATCAAACAATTTTGATTGACTTCTATAAACTGTTTTGAACAGTTTCTAATAAATTTTTTCAATTCTTCATGGATAAACTATTTTTCCTTTATAGTCTTTTTTAAGCTCTAATTAATGTCCACTACTTTTGGCGCCAATAAACATGCGCAAAGCATATTATATTGAGGAATTATACTGAAAATTGATTCTTAACATTGTATTTAGTAACCATATTTGGAAACTATTCAAATGTATGTGAAAAATTAACAGCTGCCTATTCACTTAATAAAAATATGAATCTGTAAACATCTTTTAGGCTTTTGTCGATACATATTTGTTCTTCTTAAATTTCATTTGCTTTTCCGAGCGTATTATAGCAAATATAGTTTCTCTAGTATGGCAAAGCTTTTAAAATAAGATATCTAGTTTTCCAAATTTTTATTCGGAAAAATTTATGTTTTGTAATTGGATCAATTTAAAAACCTGAATGATCTTACATAGACTCTATTATCTAATTTATTTAGTTCAAATCAGAATTCATTTAATAAGAAGCATCCGTTTTTTCAAAAATCAAAATTTTGATATTTTTTATTACTTATTTTACCTTTGAAAATGAAAACATTTATTCCGAAATTTATTTTACTTGTAAATTCTTTTAATAAAATGTTTCCAAAAATTAATATTTAGTAGAAAATGAGTACTTGTTTAGTAATCATACAATGCCTCCATGAAAAGATACTCCAATAGTTTCCAGAGAATTTTCAGTTTTATTGAATTATGAATGTTTTCTTGTCTTTTTATTTGCCAGTAAATCATTTGAAGAGCATTCAAGCATTTTTTACGTTTAAATCAGCTTTAATTATTATATTCCACCAGAAAATAAATAAGTTTGGAAAATTTTTACTTCAATAACAAAATGCTTCAGAGGTTCCAAAATTCTCAGTTGATATCTGCAAAATTATTCATGTACCTACGTCTGTTTAGATATTAATCTTCACTAAATTTCTTGATTTTTTTAGGTTTTTACCAAAAATACTGCAGGGGAGAGTGAGATAAAACCGGGTATGTTGATTCAGGTGCTATTTAGTTTTCATTTCTAACGGACAGATTTTAAATTACACTCCACTAGTCTAGAAAAAGAAACGGTCATAGTGGACTATGGTTGCTGCTAAATTTACTGCCTCTATGGAAGTTTATTTGTTTTAAGACATCAATTCACTAATGTTCGTTTGTTTTCAGATTATCTTACTTAGTAACTATTACATTTAAAAAAACTATATTTAGTTCAGCCTATTAGATGTTTACTAAGTATTTATATCCTATCAAACAGTAAAATTCAGTCCAATAATTGCTTGATTATGCTTCGTTTTTTTAACTTCTACACACTAGGTAAAACAGGGGACGCCAAATGGCGCAAGACCATGTAAACAGTATTGAGGATTCTTCCGATGATGACGATAAAAACACATCAGACATTGATTGTTTGAATGGTGCATTTTCTGATTTAAATAATTGAGAATGGTGGATCCAGTGTTCAAACTGTCTTATCTGGGCCCACGAAAGCTGCAGTGGCGTGCAGGAGGAAGGCACTGTGTTATAGGTGAATTTTTAACTACTATTGTTTAAATGTCATCTAAAATAAAAATGTCTGCTACTTTTCCACTGAAATTCTAGTTTTCCTAATTTCTCATAAGTTGACATGTGTATCCTGTTTTACCCCACTGGCGGCGTAAAACCGGTTGGTTTGACGTTTTTCATTAAAAAAATTATTTACAATAAATTATTAAACCTATGACTTTTCTGAAAAGATATATTGTACTCCGATAAACAATGAATATTTTAATAAAATTTTACAAGCTCTATGTCGAATAGTTTAGCACCAATAGGCCTAGCTAGAGTCTTAGCAACCCGAGTTTACCCCACTTTCCCTGATTTATAGTCAGCATATGATTTTATTAACAAACGCTTCAACATTTTTATATTGTTATTCAATGCTCTTTTTGTTATTTCCTCTCTTCTTTATGTTTCTTAAACGTTAATATGACTAACGTCTAGTTTACAACCGATTTTCCTAAAACACGATGTTTAAGAGACCATAATGTAACACTTATTTTAGAGGATTTTTTTGAAATACAGTATTAAATTCACACTGAGAAAATTTATTTTTGAAAATGAAATATTAAATTTTTTTCAATTTAATGGTTTCCTTTTTGAAAATGCAATATTAAAATTTTTTCATATTTCATTAATATTGTTTACAGTTAATTTCCGATAGATTTACATTTCATTTTTAAAGAATTTTTGAACATTTAAAGCAAAATAACAAGTAACATTTTAAAGGCAAAGAATAATAACCCGCTGTTAAAAACATGATGACATAATTAGATTAACAGTAAAAAAATTGTAATATTGAAAAGGGCATATATTTATATACATATATTTTGTAAATCGGGGTTTTTTTGCTTTCTTTCTAAAAGTATGTCCAAACTGTTCAAATTTTTAGTGAAACATTTTAGATAAATTTTATGTACATATAAGTTTAATTAAAATAAAAGCTAAAGCGTATTCACCTTACGTCACAAAAATTCTATTTATTTTCTTTCCATTAGAAATGAGTTCATCTGGAACATTATTGAAAGATAAAATCTTTTGAAATATTTAAAAATATTCAAGAAATGAAAAAAGCATTCTCTTTAGAACTCTTCTCAACAGCAGCATATTTCTGTAAATATTTATAAAAAAGAAACTTTTATTTCGGATGATTTCGCACGAATGTTGGATTTAATATGCTTTCGAAAGTGTTAAATAGTTTTATATCCTATTAAAAACAATTTGCAGATGAATTACTCAACGTCTGGGAAGAAATATTTTTCATCTCTTAATAAAAGTGTATGATATGCAATAAAAACATTGAAAATCAGTAGATATAAACATTTAGTAACTTTCTTCAGAAAAATTTGTAGCAAATAAATATTCATAATTATATATTTGTGAAAAAGAGCTTTGTTTTGCTTTACGAATAATAAAAACTTGAACACGAGAAGTTGTCTCTCAGAAATTTGACTGCATTTGATGATTGCTTGCGCCGTTTGAAAATGATTATGTATTTTGAACTAGTTACATGGATTTTTTAACATAAATGCTTTAACTTACCTTTAACAAATATTTTACAGTTCTTTCAAAATAGAAGCTGTTGGAAGAGGAAAGGTACACTGCGCGAATATCACAGTTTATTTAAGGATTGTGAACAGAATAAACAAACAAAGGCATTCAACAATGAAAGACAGTAAAAAATGTTAAAAAAATATATTTTAATTCCGATTTTTGGATTTTGTATTTGAATGCTTCTCTTGCATATAAATATTGCACTATCCTATATTTATCGACAACAAGCAATTTTTGTAAAAGAAATTTTAAGTGTGAACAAATAAGTGTGATTAATTTCATTAGAAATTATAAGTGCGGTACCTCCGTATTTAGAAATTTAATAATTTATTAAAATTCATAAAATTTGATAAAATATTGATGAATAAAAATAACAATTATTAATGTATTATTCCATTTTTAATTTATATTCTTAAATATAAACTTAAAATACAAACTCTTTCTTTTGTTTTTTAGATGAAATTCCAGTTTTACCTGTTAGTAATGAAAATGTTCACTGAAATAAGTTTCGTATTGCATTCGAATTATCATTGTTTCTTAAGCAACTTTATATTTTTCAAGGTTTTTTCACTCGACAATATAATAATATATCTAGAAAAGAAACAAATCACCAAATTTAGCATTTCCAAAAATATTCTAATAATTCTAAGCGTATTTATGAATTACAAGTTAACCTCTACTGGCTCTTTTAACAGTTCAAATAAATAAATCTAATGAAAGGTACTTGAACCAAAGATGTATTGAATGTAGAATGAAATGGTAGCAGATGCCGTTATATAATATTACTTCAAAAAGCCACCTTTTAGAAGTATTTATAGTGGGTTGACGAAATCTTTAAAATAGATGAAATGGGTAACATGAAACGCTGTAAAATTTTATGACATCTTTTCTAGTTAATTTAAGTCTTTGGGTATTGAACAACATAATAAAATCTGACGATTCTTCTGTAGAATTAATCATTATTTGTTTAATGTGTTATGTTACCCATAATCCTGCTACTGTTTGCATATTTGACAGCTGGTTGAATTTATTAAATTCTGCATATCTATTTGTGCTGAAAAATAAAAAAAACTGTTGTTTGCTAATGATACTTATTTGTATATCCTATCCCTCTCCTCTAAATAGTTGGCAATCAATATGGTATTGAATTCATCACAAATGATCGGCTATGCTCGGCGCATCAAGTTCACCTACTGTTTAATTAAAGATTTATGATACTTTCAAGCGTAAATCTATTTATAAAATAAATAAATGTAATCATTATCTTCTTACTTTGACTCAGATGAAATGAAACTGATGCTTTGAAAGAAAAGTTAAATACATGTGAGTAACAAAAATATTTCATAAAAATTATTTCTCTTAACAGCCAGTTTTTTTAAAAATCGAGCAAATCAGAAAGTCTTGAATAGTTGACATTTATGATTTTGTTGAAATTTTCAGGATATGTTCTTCATGTAAAACAATTAGACACGGGTTTTTTTATTTTTCCAAAAAAAATCCTATAGTTTTTGGGGTCCAAAATTGAGGATCCTCCATTATTTAAGAAAAATATACCATTTTACATAAGGCAATACTTTCTGTGACAGGAGTGAGCCATGGCGTTGGCAATTATTTTGTGTTCTACTACTTCCACAAGGGCTTTAAGGGCATAAAGATTTATGGTTGACTCTTTGCACAAAGGCCAAAGGTCATTGAAAATTCTACGAAAAAAAGGCTTTCCTCTGAAACTTTGACCGTCAAAATCTTCTTGTGCCAACAGTGAACCACAAAGGTATATATTTCAAAGAATGCATACTAATGATAAATACCGAAAAAGGGCAAGATATGTGTGGTTGGCTCTTGGGGTACAGAAATATTTGACCTTGAAATTGCGAAAAACACAAAATTGCATGATTTTAGAGGTCATTCACTCTTTGTGCCAAGAGTGACGAGGTATGAAATTAGCTGGAAAAGAAGCCTTAAGTATAGGAGAAACAAAATCAATTTACAGATCTAAGGTAACTTTTTCAATTTTTATATAATGCGGCTCTATACTTTGTGCAGAATATGTGTCTTCTGGCACTTGTTAAAAATGTCGATTGCTTTTATTTCAATATTTATTACTATTGTATGTAAAAATATTACATTCAAATTTCTTTAACTAACTGAATTTCTCTCTGAACATAAGATACAATTAGAACAAATTGAAAATTGAGTACTGCAAATACTCATCGATTCATAATAACTCCTTTTAAACTCCTGTAAATACTATATTATACAATGCTATCTGTGTAACCGACGAAATTGTCTTGTCTAAAGTAAATTATTTAACAGCTAAATTATTTATGTTGCAACAAAACATTATCAATTCTATTTACTTGCATATTTCCTATAACTTTACCAAGATCAGCAGCACCCTTAAGTTATAATGAAAAACTTAAATATCCACAGGAATATCTCCCATTGCAGCAAATGAGCTTAAAATCCTGCCAAATAATACCACAATTCTGAATGTGTCTACAAAAGGACTGGCACTTTCAAATAGAAAATAGAATGTTTCTCTTGCAAACAAAAACTACATATTTATAACATCTTTATGAAAAGAGAATTGTATGTTGTAAGATCCTCACCAGAAAATACAGTGAAGGGAATGAACAACAGATAGATGCTACTGGAATAAAATTATTTCAACCTTCTTTGAGTGCATGACTTCTTTACAAATCAGGAGCCTCTGCAGCAGGATGTCAGCTCTGCATAACGGAGGTACATTAAAACCACCAAGTCCAGGTCTGGAACTTGTTGATGACATTAATGAATATTTATATGGCATCACTGAATAAGTAAGGAAACTTTTAAATTCTATTTTATTATTTATAGTATATTACATTACCATTATAAATTCGGTATGGCAGGCTACATTAATTTATAATTTTATATCAGATATGAGTTATATATACATTACTTTCCCTTCTTCACAGAAGCTAGAACAACAAGAAGTGGAGAACTTGCTTACAACCCTTGAGCCGATCCGTGATGTGGAAATTCCAGTTAGCTGGATATAAACAAGAAAAGGATGACAAAGGGAAGAACCGAAGTTTAATTATTTGTTCAATCTCACCAAAAAGGATAAAAAGTACATATGATGTAAATAACGATAGTATCTGTACAGACAATTCGTTAGAAAGCGATGAATCACACAAAATAACTCAACAATTAAGTCGAAGTGATTCCATTCCAAACATCAAAATAAAGCTTCAAAACATACAAAGAGGAATTCAGGAGCATTTGTATTTTACTGTGTTCTATGAACAGGACCTGTTTTACATTGGTAAAGTAAAAAAGATTGACTAAATTAAAGACATATTTATGAAGTCCCAAGAAAAAGGCGCTGGTAATTTCGGCTGGCCTAAAAGAGATCAAGAAGAAAAGGTGAACATTAAATTCATTTTCTATGGACCTGTACAACTGTATGGAAATGACCCATCTACGAAGGACATTGATCAAATAATTATTGCTTGTAAATGCTACAAGAAGAATCGCTTCGCAATATGGAAATAAGGACTTATTGTCAATCGATGATTAATTGCAGTAATCAATTTTCAATTTGTTCTAATTGTATATTATAGTCAGAGAGCAGTTCAGTTAGTTAAAGAAATTTTCATGCAATATTTTTACATACAATAATAATAAATATTTAAATAAAAGCAATCGACATTTTTAACAAGTGCCAGAAAACATATTCTGCACAAAGTATAGAGTCGCATTATATAAAAATTGAAAAAGTTACCATAGATCTGTGAATTTATTTTGTTTCTCCTACACTTAAGGCTTCTTTTCCAGCTAATTTCATACCTGGTCACTCGTGGCACAAGCATTGAATGACCTCTAAAATCATGCAATTTTGTGGTTTTCGCAATTTCAAGGTCAAAAATTTCTGTTCCCCAAGAGCCAACCATACATATCATGCCCTTTTTCGGTATTTCTCATTAGTATGCATTCATTGAAATATACACCTTTGTGGTTCACTGTTGGCACAAGAAGATTTTGAGTGTCAAAGTTTCAGAAAAAAAGCCTTTTTTCGTAGAATTCTGAATGACCTTTGGCCTTTGTACAAAGAAGCAACCATAAATCTTTATGCTCTAAAAGTCAGTGTGGAAGTAGTGGAACACAAAATAATTGACAATGCCATGGCTCACTTCTGGCACAGAAAGTATTGCCTTATGTAAAATGGTACATTTTTCTTAAAATAATGGAAGATCCTCAATTTTGGACCCCAAAAACTATAGGATTTTTTTTGGAAAAATGAAAAAACGCGTGTCTAATAATTTTATATGAAAAACATATCCTGAAAATTTCAACAAAATCAAAAATGTCAACTATCCAAGCCTGCCTGATTCTTTAAGAAACTGGTTCTTAATTATAAATAAGATCCTAATATATAATTCAAATATTTCAGATTCAATTCTATAAAATATAATTTTATTAAATCTTATTACTTAATAGTAAAAGAAACAAGTAATATTGCTGATGATGAAAACTAAATAAACTGTTATAGTCGAGAATGTAAATTACGAATTGATACTATAAAATCCGAAAAAAAGCATATTTCTTATGTTGGCAGGCACGTTTTGAAAGCCGTTTAATCGCATTTAAATACTTCAGATTAAAAATATTTCTGAGGGTGTGCGAAGTTTGAATAGAAAAAAATATTTCCAGAATGAATTGCCAATAAATGCCTTCAATGCAGTTTTGGTAATGATTGATACTTTCACATCCCTTTATCACATA
>BGPR01043373.1:437-12967 GCA_013235015.1 Araneus ventricosus
AAAAAAACTCTTTTATTTCCTCTCTCATTTTAAAAATCTGCATTTGTAACATTATTAGCTCTTTTATTAATTTTTGAAATGGACCAAACAATTCTCGCACACTTTGTATTAACTTAAAATGTATACAACAGTCTGGGTTTTACAGGGAAAAGGAAGGTCTCGAAACATTTGCACTGCCTAATGGCTTCTACAGAGCTTATTCCGACCATGCGTTAAAGATACATATATGTGATATTTTAATTTTTTAACTTTCTTAAATCGTTTTTAACGACACCTCATTTTTAATTACATCTACTTCCATCGTAATAAGCTCACTACGACTTTCATTTCGAGTCACGAGTTTTTTCGGGGAAATTCCCTTCTCTAGGTACTTAAATTTTCTGCTCATTCCTACCTGCCCTTTTTGATTCAAGCATGTAAGCTGACAACAATTAACGAGCCGTTCACGTGTTACCTCTTTAATTCTGGCCATGGATAATAGCAAATTATGATTCTTTTACGTACTGAAAACTAACCTAAGTTATCCTCAATGATGGAATAAAGAAGATTGACCCAAATATTGTCTTTTTTCTGACCAAAATGGAATACTCTTCACCGTTAAAGCCTGATCTTACTTATATACAATCATATCATTTAATATATCTGATCTCGTTTCATAGTTTTCTATTGCCTTTAAAGTAATATAAAACTTTTAAGTGCAATGCATTTAAACATGTCTGATCTGAATTATCTAATTACTAATGCAAGCATTATTTGATACTTCTATATCAAGTATTAAATATTTTTCCTAAATTTAAACTTAACATTTACAATGCATCTTCATTGGTCAGGATTTGGAATTTCTTTTATTGCGTATAATTTTTTCTCATTAATTGAGATATGGAAACAACCGAAAATAATTCTTTCAAAATTTATTTCCTTGAAAATAAAACATTGCAACTGAGTAGCAGTTCTGGATATTAATTTTTATATTTAAAGAAAAAGCTGGGTAAGTAAACAAAGAAATCCGTTTTCTCAAACTATTCACGGCACTTCAGTACCATCTCCTGGAATTTTACAGCATTCTGATTAGTTAGTACTTTGTTCACAAAAACAGGAAACAATCGTCCGTAGCTTCTCATCACAAGCTTTAATTATTTCCCCACTTTTATTTTGAAGAATCTTCTTCAAAACAAGTTCACGGGAACAAAAAAGTCTGAAGAAGCTAAAACAGAAGTAAAAAAGAAGTACATGGATTGGAAGGGGAGGGAGCTTCAAATTACAACGGTCGATTTATGTTTAAAAAATGCTACTTTTTTCAGCCCTGCTTTAAAATTCTTCTTTCTTTTGTCCCGTTAATTGGTTGTTTGAAGGATCAGTCAAACGACGCGAGTAATTATTTTTAAAATTGTTTTTATTAACCTTGATTGAAGCTCTATAGCAAGAATTTTTAATGAAAGACTAGGGCACGGTTTTTCACATTTTCTTAATTGATTTAGCGATTTTTGCAACTGTGTGCGAAATTATTTCTTTTTTGTCCAAGGAGACGAAAAGTTAAAGATATAAATATTTTAAATAAGTATTTGCATATAAAAAACGCAATTCTTTCTTTCTTTAGTTTCTTTCGGCATGGAATTCTTTTATAACTTTATGAATTTATTTTTCTGAACCTAACTCGTTGATTCTCTTTTTCTCAGGTTTAACTGAGATTCAAGTATTCTTAGCCAACATAAGCAGGACTTTCCTGAAAAAGAGAAAAAATCCCGAATTATACTACCTTTTTAAGATATAATGAAACTACTACTTCTAAAATTGAGACGAATTTAAAATGTTCTTGAGTGTTTTAATAATTGTTTTTTACCGACTGCCACCTTCATATTTCGTCGCTTCTAATATCCTGGCTAATTTCATCTAAAATTTAGGTGAATTTAAAGTGTCCTTGAGTTTTTTAATAATTATTTTTTACCAATTGCCGCCTTCATATTTCGTTACTTCTTATATCCTGGCTAATTTCATCTAAAAGTTAGGTGAATTTAAAATGTTCTTGTGTTTCTTAATAATTTTTTTACCGACTGCCACTTTCATATTTCGTTGCTTTTAATACCATGGCTAATTCATCTAAAATTTAAGTGAATTTAAAGTGTCCTTGAGTTTTTTAATAATTATTTTTTACCAACTGCCGCCTTTATATTTCGTTACTTCTTATATCGTGGCTAATTTCATCTAAAAGTTAGGTGAATTTAAAATGTTCTTGCGTTTTTTAATAATTTTTTTTACCGACTGCCACTTTCATATTTCATTGCTTTTAATACCTTGGCTAATTTCATCTAAAATTTAGTTGAATTTAAGAGTTTTTTAATAATTATTTTTTACCGACTGCCACCTTCATATTTCGTTGCTTCTTATATCCTGGCTAATTTCATCTAAAATTTAGGTGAATTTAAAATGTCCTTGAGTTTTTTAATAATTATTCTTACCGACTTGCACCTTCATATTTCGTTGCTTTTAATATCCTGGCTTTGTGATTGTAAGAATCACGTCAATAGCAATTCAGGGACCTTTGATCTGAGACACTTATAATTGGTTAATGAAGATAATATTTTGTTCCTTACGTTGCCAATCGGGAGTGTATATGCCAACTAAAGAGATCTTGGCGATTCAATGTTTGAAAAACAAACAGGATATACTTTAGATATTTTCAGATCATTTGTGATTCACATGTGAAAATTTCTGTCATTTATTAATAATTTTCTGTAATTTTTAATTTTGGAAATTAATTTTTGTCAATTGGAAATGCTGTAGCCGGATCAAATAATAAAAATTATGATTAATTAATTCTCAGGATCTAAGTAGTTTAATTAGATCCTGAAAATTAGTTTTAATATTATATTAATCTAAATATATATTTTTAGTAATACCTTTTCTGGTTTTATTTAAATTCTAAAAGTGCACATAGGACAAATATTTTTTCAAAATATTAGTATCAGAATGAGAGTATGGCAAAATTTTCCCCTTTCTCTCATTAAAAAGTTTTTGAAACTAAATATTCAGAACGCGTTTTTTCAACATTTACAATTTAAAACGAAAACATTTTACACCGACTTTACAGTAAAATTTCCTTATCACGCTCGTTTACAAATAAATAACTGTTAGTATTATGTATCATATAATTAATAGTAAATTTTCTTCTAACTATCCCATGCAAGTTTTTTCTACAAGGATATGTAAGGAAAAAACCGAAAGAATTTTATGATTCTAAAGAAACCTCCCTCTAATTTATAAAGATGAGAAGCTTTAAAAATGAATGCATACTACTCTTAAGATCATATTTCCTTTTAAGATAAGAAGAAAAAGGAAAATGTTTCAAGTTTTAAATTGGAAGGGACTTCTAATTTATTTGGATCCATTTTATGAAACGAATAACCATTGAAGAAACACCATACTCAAAAACTGCAACAGATTCTGCAGAAAAACTTTAGAAAAAATTCGTAAAAGCTGGCTTCTGATTTACGATTATGGTAAAATTTATGTTGCAGCAAATTTGTGGAAAGAAAAATTGTCTTTCTGTTACTCTTATCTAAAGTCGCTGAATATGCATATTACCTTTGTCGTAACGGAAAGAACTAAAAAAAGGTCTTATGAAGGGAAAGAAAAAGGGCAGTCTGCGATAAAGGTAATTGCAAATTCGATGAATGCGCCATTTTTTCCTTCTTACTTTGCTTGTATTTTGCCCTCATCTCTGAATTTTGTAATATTCCTGAAACAGTCGTGGAGCATAATAAGCCGTACTTCCGTTTTTTCATTCATTGTGTCCAATTAATTTTGAGGAGATATTTGTACACGACTGAATGGATTATTTGGCGAAATATTGAAGTGTTCGAAATGCTGTGGTAGAAATTTTTCGTAAAGCGTAATCACATTTTCAGTTATATAGAGTTTTTTTCATCTACCTTTTTCTCCTGAAATCAGAAAAATTTTTTTTCGTCATCTCTCCACACCGTGAGGGTATTCTATATATGTAAAGCTTAATTGGATAGATATTCGTGTTTTTTTCTTTGATATCCACATTCTTCTGTTGCGAATGGCATAATCAATTTAATAGTATGAAATACTATCTCCGTTACAGATATCCGGTTTTTATTACTTCAGTTTAAATAATGTATATTCTAAGATTGAAGCAAGAGGAAATTGGAATGAATTGGAAGCATATTTTTAGTGAGTAATTTGTTCGGGCCTCTCTTTGTTCTAAAAGAGGAATTTTATAAGCGTTATTTTGGAGTTGAAATCAAGCATCGAAAATTTCAACTAAAGGTTTTAAATACGATTTGAGGGAAACTAATTTTGGTTCTGGAAATATTATACTATGTGAAGTTAAGTTTCCGGATGTCAAAAAGTTTCTTTTGTGCTCCTTTAAAACTGCGTGAGTGTTCTTATATAAATTTTGTATGCTCACAAGAGAAATAATTCAGTGCTATTGTTTTGAATTAATGTGTAACACATATAGATGATTAATGCTGATTTTTAAAGATACAAATATTGGAATTAATGAAGCATAGCTAAAGTGGCCACACATGCCGTATCAGCCAGGAAAATCCCAAGTTTTGACTTGAATGAAAATTATCAAATTGCTCTGTTTATAACACCTTAATAAATAGTACATATTAACAAAATGAAGGAATGTTAAATTTATGGCATTTTTACAAAAAAATGCAATAAAACCTTCTTTTCTATAATTCAAACGTCCATGGAATATAATTTACTCCTTAATAGAAAAGAAGAATCCGTGATTCAATTGATTCCAATATTATTAAATTTTGCTTAGTAGTGATATTTAGTGGTAACGGTAAAGTGAAGAGAGTTTTCAGTGCTTGAATCCTTTTTAAAACATGACCACTAACCATCTTCTCCCTTAAAATCTAGAATATACCGGGTTCAATCTTAGAAAAGTATATGCCTTTACCTTGCACGTATCTTTCCAGAAGATTGTTCTAAATCAAACATTAATTATTGTTTAGCAACGGATTCGGAAACCCTCCGTGCTTTTGCGCATGCTCCGGGTGGATTTATTTCCATCAAGATAGGGGGAAAGTCAAGAATGGAAGGGTGATGTTTGCATTTTATTGAGCGTGATCTAACAAAGAACTCTGGAAATGCGCTAATATGACTTATTGCCTGACATCCCTTTCCGGGGTAAAATCGTCCTAAAGTGGAAGTCTCGGAATCCGTTGCTGAACAATATGCATTTCCAAAGAATGGAAGCTTTAATTCTGTCATATTCAATTTCTCTTATTTATAAAGTTTATAAAAATTAATACCATTTATTTTATATATGCTGGAAATACATACTAATATAAGAATTTACACCAGCAGAAAAAAACCATTCTGTGAACTAAAATATATCTCAAGACAAGTATCAATATTGATAATGCCAATGTTGATACATTTTCAGTAACGCCCATAAAAGAAACCCCAGAATTTAAAGTTCTATATTTTCTAACATAACGTTACTTTCTTCACTCTAAAAATTTTCTTTTCCTTTAACACTTTAGTGTGCGCCGAAGACCATAAAACAGATCTCTCCAAAAGTTGGCAGAAATTTCGCCCGCTCTCAAGACAAGCCAGGCGAGTCGACCAGGATCTCGTTCCGTACTTTGATAACTCTACGAGCAAAAATGTCACCACCACTTCGGGCAAGACTGCTTACCTACCATGCAGAGTGCGTCACTTGGGAGACAGAACTGTAAGTACTGACATTTCATTTTTTTATGTTGATGGAAAAGGAAATATCATTTTTAGAAAATTCAGAAACTTAAAAGTCTTTACTCAGTATATATATACAGAACAATATTTGGATTACTTACAGAATTTTACAAAATTTCAGAAACCTTTATTTAACCCGGGAGGACGCGCGCTACGAAAAGTAACAAGAAGACGCGCGCTACGAAAAGTAACAAGAAGACGCGCGCTACGAAAAGTAACAAGATTAGGTTAGGTTAGGTTATATTAACGTCCCGTTTTGAAGCAACACGAGGGCTATTTAGGGACGGACCTCGTAATTTTGAACCGCGGTCAGATGACGAGGACGACATCTGAGCTGGCACCCCCCTCTCCAAACTTCCGCGCCACACCAACGGGAGGACGTTTGGCCACTACGTATGATTTAGCGTGCAACAGGCCCCATACACGGCGGATCTTCAGTGGAATCGGGTTTCGAACCTGCGACCCTCCGGTCCCGAGGTCGAGACCTTACCACTAGGCCACCGCGGGAAAAGTAACAAGAAGACGCGCGCTACGAAAAGCAACACAAAGACGCGCGCTGCGAAAAGTAACACAAAGACGCACGCTACGAAAAGTAAAACGAAGACGCGCGCTACGAAAAGTAACACGAAGACGCGCGCTACGAAAAGTAACACGAAGACGCGCAAGGAGGTGTTGTGACACCCCAATCTTTATTTCGCTATTTAAGCAAAACTAACAACATTTTTATGCTATATCTGCTCCAAATTATTCGTGCAAGCAGTTTGCTTTATACAAGAACAAATTTTTAGACGAAAAATTAAATAAATATTGCATTTTATTATACAACGCATTGAGAACACATAAGAAAAGTATATTTCTTACACACGTTTTCAAAATTTTTTATAGTAAAGTATCATCAACATTATAATCGTTAAAAAATTTGGATGGAAAAATACTGCTTCTAATTTTCTTAGGTACAAAGGAAACCATATTTTTAGTTATCTAAATAAGAATTCTGATGGGCTTTACCTTTAGATCCAATAAATTTAGGGCGTAATAAGCTTTCATTTTTCAGAATTTTTCCTAAAATTTCAAGTTGTTCCTCCATCAGTTTTTGTGCAAGTGGATAAGACATGTACAAGCTGAAAACAGTTACATTGCGTTCAAAATGATAAAACTTTTGCATCAATCTTTTGAGATTTTTACTTGCACTATTATCCAGTTTCAAAGTCTTGTATCCACAAAAATCTCCATTTTAAAAATATAAAATATTCTCGAATCCACATATTTCATCAATAAAAATTAAATAGAGGGAAAAAATTATTTTCCTGTCCTTAATACGATCCCTCAATTGAACAAAGAAACCTGACGCGAGGACGCGCAAGGGTTTGTGAGACACCCCATAAGCTCAATTCCGATAAAAAAAATAAAGGATAGGATTTTTTCTTGAAACACATTCCGTAAGTTGAAGGTGACCTTAAAGGCATATGGCACTGATGGATTTGACTCATTTCAACTAAAGGGAAGTGGGTATTTTTCACATTTTACGCGCATGGGTTATCGAAATACCCCTTTGCGCGTCCTCGCGCGGATTAAATAATAACAATACCACTAACTCGAAGTTACTTGTGCATCGAATTACCGTGTTTTTAATTTAATAATAATATCCCATACAAAAATTACATGAATCTATAAATATCTGAGGTTACCAATGAATCCATAAATATCTGAGTTTATCAATTAATCCATAAATATCTCAGGTTACCAATCAATCCATAAATATCTCAGGTTACCAATGAATCCATAAATATCTCAGGTTACCAATGAATCCATAAATATCTCAGGTTACCAATGAATTATAATTCGAATTTCAACAAAAACACATCCCAAATAAAATATGCATCTAACTAGGTAGCAGAGAAAACTTAACTGTCAATGCATTTAAAGAGGAAGTACATTCATACTGTTTACTGAACAGTAAATTTTCAAACTGAAAAAGAATAATTGTTTGAGAATTCTTCAAAAATTGTATGATGGATAGGGTAATGTTTATAAGTATCATGTTAATGACAATAATGTGAAAAGTTTTAAATTAAGAAGCTACTGATTGCATGAAATAGCCATTTAACTCAAAGTAACAGTATCGGTTTTGATTATCTAAGCTTTCTTCCAACTAGTTTAACGCATCTTGATGTGTATTAGGCTTAGTAAAAATTAATGTTTTTTTATGAATTTCTAAGTTTCGAACATCAGCCAGTGGAATCATGATTCATCCACTTAATATGATAAAAGATTTTACTTGGCATAATAATATAGATAGAAGTTGGATGTTTAAAAACCATGTAAAAATGATAATGATGGAGAGATGCAATTCAAAGGGGGAAAAATTCCTTGTACAGCACGTTAAATTTTTGCTCATAGACGAGTTTCTATAAAATTATATGGTTAATGTGTGTTATTATTTATTACAGTTACGTTAATCTTCTTTGAAATATGAAGGCGTTATTCAGCTGTATTTTAATATAAAATATTTCTTTATCTTTAAGAACTGGCGAAAAAGTCTATTGTGCGTATTTTATTAAGAATTCTGTTGATTTAAATTTGATCGTTTGATTTGATTTGATTGATCGTTAAAGAATAACATTTGCTCTAGAATGTTTATATTGCCTAATATCTTTCATTAGATAAAAGATCATCTCTATTTTATTTTTAAATAATGGCATATCTTGTTTTAATCCGTAAAAAAGTACTTTCGTAACTGAACATGGAATAAAATATTTCGTCAGAGTGGTTACTCGGACGCAACATCTGTGGCCGTCAATAGTTACTACAATTGAAACAGTCTGTAAAAGCTTTTAGACTTACGAGTTCTGCTTAAAAAACACTTTCTGACTCTGCGAGAGTTTCGCGAGCAAGGATTGTATCTCACTTTGAATTGCCGGCAGACAACTTTTACATCAGATGAAGTTTCACATGAACAGCAATATAAACTTGTGACTCTCATCATGTTCTGCCCTAGAGATGATTCGACATAGTTTATCGAGTTAATGCTTTCCAATTTTCCTAACAGAGGTTCACTAAAATGTTTGCTTCAATGCGCTGTACTTCGGTTTATAAACTAAACTTCTGGATCGAAATTCCAATTTTTCATTTCATATACTGCTATTTTTGCAGGTATCAATAAAGTCAAATTTTCCCTTAAGGCACTGTGTCTTTCTTTGCCTATAAAGTTATGTTTTTATTATCACAATTCCTGCTATTCAAATGTACATTTTTTTATTTAGTATTTAATATTGATAATAAGTAAGATAGTTTAACAAGATGAAGTAATTGAATTCCCTATTATATTAACTCAGCTATGTTATTGAGAGAAAACATATATATGTAAAGGGTTTTTTCTATTCTTTATACCTTTGACAGAACAAACTATTGATCCTATCCTGAATCAAACTATATGATTCTATTTCTCCTTAAAAATCGAAGAATAGAGAATTTTTCTTCACTTGGAGCCATGACTATTTCATGGCTCAAAAGTCTACATTTTTGCTTTTTTTCAAACATGCCTATCTAACAAATTATTGTAATTACAGTTGCCATGTGGGATTAAAATTTTACTCGAATAGTACAAATAATCGACAAGATATTTTCGTTTGCTGTTTTAGTGAATATTAGTCTGATATTACATTTCGTTTTTATAATTTTGATATTGGGAGTTGAAAGAGTATTAATTTATGAGAGAAACAAGCGGAACGTAATAACTGAAGGAAGGGTTTCGTGAGTTTAGGCCAGTTGGTCAGCCTGAGAAGATTAAAGCAATGTACTGATCTAACTTCTCAAGATGGAGGATTCCCTTTCGTCAAGTTACAGATGCTTCTTCAGCATGACGAAATTTGCACATCTATTCAAATTAGGTATAATATATTACGACATGGATTGTTTGTACGAAATTAATAATATCCAAAATTTCTGGAAAACGATTATGAATCCAGCAGTATGTTTATCTTCTAGTGAAAGTGGTACGTAAAAGCCAATCGAGATGCTTAAAAGTTATCACTATTCCGGATAGACATTTTGGTTATCTATAAATCAGAGCATTCGTTTTCTGTTTTTAATTTTTCAAATTCCAAAGATGAAAATACTTACATTACATAATCTTTGGCACCAAAGTATTGGAAACAATATATTATGACTATGTGGTTTTGTTTATTTATAAAACATAAGATATTTATTAAGTTTCAGAAACACTGGCAATTCTTCTAGTCTAATTTATCTCAGATGTATCTTCAAGTGAGAGAATGGTGCAGAAGAAGCAATCGAGATACTTAAAATTAAGGTATCTTCTTCCCGGATAGGCCATTTTGGTGCTCAAATCTAGAGCATTCGTTTTCTGAACTTAATATTCAATTCTAGATGGAAAAATATTCATCCTAGATGGGAAAAAATATTCAAAACCCCGCATAATCCTTGTACATAGTAGAACATAATATGACTAGTTTGTTTTTTTGCAAAATACAAGATATCAAGTTTCCCAGAAAACACACTGAACGCAAATATTCAAGATCTGACATTGTCTCTGAGGATGTCTTCTAGTGAGAGAACTGACTTTTTTGAAGAAACCATGAGATGCTTAAAAATTATATTTCTTTCCGGATAGACATTTGATAATGTCTCAAATCTAGTTCATTCGTTTTTGAATGTTAATTTCATTTCCAAGATAAAGAAAAATATTAAATATCGCATTATCCCCTTTAACCTGCAATGTCTTCAGGGCTGGTCTTTCATACTCGTTTAGATCGACAAACAATCAAATATCTATCTAAATCCATCTGAAAATGAAGATTCTAGTTTCGTCATTTGTACTCATAATAGTTTCATCAGTTAGTTTCATATGCACTTTCTCCCACCCTGGGCATTTACGATAGCCCAGGGCTTGCCATACATCCATCTCCACACCCTCAGCTGCCACTCCCATCATCCCCTTTTACAAAGGTTTCGGTACGGAACTGCAAATCAGAACTGTCTGAACGGAAGGAACTTTTCGGAAGGCCTGTCAATTTTACGAAATCAGTGAGGCTGGGCTACCAGATAAATCAGCATAAGCTGAAGAATGTGATAACTTCATAAACCCTAAGCATTTCCAAAGGTGCATGCTGATACGGTTTCGCAATTAACGAGTTTTACCGCTGCTTGGCGATAAATGTTCCAATATTCCGGGTCGGAGGTGGAAAACCCTTAATGTGGCAATATGATACAGGACTCACAGGATAAGGTGCAATAGCTGAAAGGATTCTCTGCTTTGATCTGAGAACATTGACCTATTCGTGATTCTTTTTTTGTATCTTCTTTAGGGATATAACTACTTCGCCTCCCTGAGGAAAGACAAGATGATATTTGTCAGAGCAGTATTGGAAACTTCGAGATGAGCAACTCAGTGCTAAAAAATGGTTTCTTTTTAAACGAATTGATGTTTCAACACGTTACATATTCTTCTCGAAAAGTATTCTTATTCATTTTATTTGAGAAAAAAATCAATTTTGTTCAAGTTTAAGGAATATAGTTTCATAATTAAAGTTAGCGGATGGAAAGAAAGGATTTAAGATTCTATACCGTCTTTCTAGTTGCTGACTTCTTTAAGGACGCTGGGAGAGTTAACCATTTCTGTGCGAAGATAATCATATGAAGTTTGAAATATTTTTTCCGAAAAGTATAAAAGATGTCTTCTGTTTTAAATTAAGTGTATAAACAGAAAAAGTAGAGACGAAAATATTACATTAAAAAATTCTAGTAATGAAAAATGAAACTGTATGCTATAAAAGAAGAATGCAATCACTCTATTTTAATAATAAATTCGATCAAAACATTAGCCACTCTTCAAATCTTTTTTTTAAACTTTCTTGAGGTTTTACTTCTATCTATATTATAGATAATATTCCCTATAATAAATTTACTGCTCGTAAAAGAAGATTCACAAGTCTCTTCAATTTACAATTTTACACAATTTTAAGTCACTGAAGACTAGTGTTTAAGATTCAAATGATAAAGAAAGTAAGGCGATTGACGCTTTCCTGGGAATTAGATTACTTTGTGTTTGTAAGCCACTTATCCCACTCAATCATTGAAATATAAAATAACACTGACATTTCAGTTCATCCGACTGGATCATTATTTAATTTAATCTCCCTAAGAACTTTGCTACAAAGTGTATGAAAGATGTGTGAGAAACTGAGGTTCTCCCAGCAGACATGGTGTGAAGAATCTTTGTTTTCTCTGGTGATTCTCGTTTGTTTTTTCTACCAAGCATGAGTTTTAAGGTTGCTGTTTTTCATATCCTAAAAAGACATGCACTACTGTTCCTTGAGGGGTGCATTTTATATAATACTTCTTCGAGCCTTAATTTCAGTGGATTTTGCGGAGTATCAGATGGGGACATTCTAGGCACATTAAGGCTGAAGGAGATCGAGTTAAGTAGACATAGACGGCAATAAGGTGCACCCAATACAACAGCTGCGACTCCGGCTGAAAAAAGCAAAATTAACGGCAGATGCTATCTGTTTTGATGAACAGGTGAGAGGCTTTGTTTCTTAGTTTTCCTATCGAGCATGTCTTCTTTTTGGAAAAAAATAACAGAAGAAATTCTTTCCACATCGGAATACAAAGAAAGTAGAAGAATAGAAAAATAAGGAGATTTTCCATTAGAGGCTCGAGGGTAATGAGCAAGAGGGAAAGACAGATTGATAGTATTTGCGAAGCGAAACACTTCTATACTGATGGGGCGAGTAAGATACAAGCCATTCAAGTTTACTTTAAAAGGT
>BGPR01043374.1:0-12967 GCA_013235015.1 Araneus ventricosus
CACGTGCAAGTAATGAAGGGGCAGAGGGGACATATAAATACTTACACTCTGCTAGGGGATATTGTAAAATGAGTGTCTATTAAATCTAGGGTTTTCAACAATGAAATAAAATAGTACAGGGCATTTTGTGGCAGTTAATTTTAATAAAATAGAGTTTCCATTGAAAACAATTTAAACTTCTTTGTAATTTCACATTAAAAGTTCAAAAAGATTTAATAATTTTGAGAGTGTGACACGACAAAATTCTGCGAGTTTGAACCTTGACTCAAAACAAACTTTGGAACATTCGGAATTGTTTTGCCTAAATTTTCGACTAAAATGGGTGGGGGAAAAAGCGCTCTTAGGACAAATGACCATCTTTAGATAAGTGAAATCTGTTATGCGGTCTCGCAATCAAAACTGCAGATCTGTATAAAGTTTGGTTTCAAACGGTCTGTAAGAAGTCAAAAATGTACATTGGATTTTCTTCATTATACTAAGAAGCCCAGAACGAGCTATATTGTATTACTATACGCAAATTTTGAGGGGGGGGGACACTCCCGCTTGTGTTGTCACCCGTCCTTCTATTCCAAAGGAGATAAAGATCTAAGCACTAGTGGCTGTGCGAGCCTTGCCCAAGAACTGCAATTTTGATGCAGATGGACGACACTCTCATTAGCAGTGGCGCAGCGACCGGAGGGAAAGTGAATATACCCCAGATAGCAATTTTAGTTTGCAGTAAGCTTGCCACAAATTTGTCATGACAAGAGGGCAAGCTTGCAGAAAGTTAACGAAAGCTTCGAAGTCACCATGAAACGAACTTGCCGCAAGCTTGCCGTGCAAACTCATTGCAAATTATAGCAACAGCAGGGTATGAGCACAACCCGGGATAGAGCTGGCGACCTACCGCTTAGTAGCCAGACGTCGATACCACTCGGCCAGCTGCACTACGAGACGAAAAGATAGATTTCGCTAATACATTGTTCGATTCGATTCGTATGCGATTTATTTTAAACTTTTTTCTTGATTTCATTAATTTTTTGAGTTGAGAATATGATTTGAAGTCAAAGAGAGAGAGAGAGAGAGAGCGATTTTCGCTAATAACTACGTTTTGCTAGTAGAATAAATTATGAAATTAGAGTTCAAAAGTAATTACTTTAAAATGGGACAAAATGTCAAGTTATTATTTTTCAACAAACACTGACTGTTTTTTAGATTTAATTTTGTTTATAAATGTTAAAATTTCAACATTAAAAAAAAGGAGATATAGTTTTTTCTTTAAAGTGCGAGTGATATATTTAGTAAAAAGATGGAAAATGTTTCAAAAAATTTTTTTTATAAAAAAGTTATTTTTTTTCACAAATTATCATTGATTTATTGAATTAATAAAAAGAAGGGCGGTCTAGGAGTTGCTATTAAAAATCGGATGTTTTTTAAAACAGAGACAAAGATAATTATCTCTTTATTGTGCCATCTTTGCAGGAAGCTTGTTTTGCAAACTTGCAGCAAGTTTGATTTGCAAGGGAGGTGGCGCTATTTGTCACATCGAACTTGCTGCAAGTTCGTTTCAAGTTTGACGCGTCAAATTTTGCCATGACAAGGGAATATCAAGTCAAAATCAAACTTGCTGCAAACTTACGTGCTATTTGGGACAGTCCTACCGCCACGAGAAAAACATCAGATACCAGACACGCCAGTGGCGGTCGTTATGGAAACAGGATATTCCACTGCATTTTGGGCTGGTGTAAAGGGTTTTATTTCATTTGGCGCAGACAGAACCGGCGGAAGTCTCATTTCGCTTTGTACTTCGGGTGGAAAACGAATTTCTCGACTAACGAAGTGCGCTTAGTTCGCCAAATGTTGCGGCTGATTTTATATCCGTTTCCCTCCTTTCTTCGACTCGTCTACTTGAGGCAACCCTTTTCAGGGTTTTTCTCATAGCGGTAGGACAGTTGACGACTCGGGAGCCAGGTTTAATGGGCGCTATGGAGTCAATACCATATGATACCAAACTCCTGGCACGATTTACGCTTGTTAAGCCACTGTTGACGACTGGGATTTTTATTATTCTCCGGGAGCCATTCACTTTCGCTATGCCACTGACCATGGTGACAAAACAGTTAAGGGGAGTTGGCACCTTAAGTCCGTTAACCCTAACCCCGTTACTTCGATGTACCTTTTCTCAAAATCTGTTATAGATTCATGTTTGAAATTTTTTATACAGGTAAAGTACACCTTTCTCATTATACTAAAATGAGCTTTTTTTAAAAAAACTCAAAACTTTATTTTTTACAATTTTTTTGTGTCAAAATAGAGTAAAATTTCACTATGTCTGATTAAATATTTTGTAAATTTATAAAAAATGAACCAAAAGCTCATTTCAGTATAATGAGAAAGGTGTACTTTACTTCTATAAAAAAATTTCAAACATGTATCTATAACAGATTTTAAGAAAAGGTACATCGAAGTCGCCAATTTAAAATTTTTAGTTTTGCCACAAAAAAATTTGTAAAAAAAATAAATTTTTGAATTAAAAAAAAACATTTTAGTATAATGAGAAAGATGCACTTTACTCGTATAAAAAATTTCAAACATGAATCTATAATAGATTTTGAGAAAAGATACATCGAAGTAACAGGGTTAGTGTTAACGGACTTGGGGTTCCAGTTCCCCTTAAAATAAGATCTTTATTGAAGCATCTAAATAAAAACATTCTGCTGCTTTTTTTTGCAGCCTTTCTCACACACAGAGAACCAGTCAGCCAGTAAAAGGTACATAAACACAAGTCGACAAACAATATATAAGTTGTAACAACCAATCACACTCAACTTCGAATATCGCCGTACTTCGGCTCAGAAATAAATTAACCAATAAGGTTACGTTTCAGTGGCCGACCGATTTTATTTGCATATCCAACAAAAACGTTAATGCGTATATCGTCGCTTAACAAGCAACACCACCTATCTCAATTTTTTGAAATTTCAAAGAGAAAGATTCAAATGAATTTTCCGCAATGAATAACGAATATTTCTAAATTTTTTTTCGCGTCTGGTTGGAACATGTGGTCTCATGTTCATAGAAGATCTTTAAAAAAATTCAGAAATGTTCGTTATTCATTGCGGAAAATTCATTTGAATCTTTCTCTTTGAAATTTCAAAAAATTGAGATGGGTAGTATTGCTTGTTAAGTGACGATATGTCACTTTTTTGAAGTCAAATACGATGAGGGAGCGAAAAAATACCATGCCTCTATACCATTTATTTATTACGATTACGTATTTTATGCTTAGTTTAGATCACTTGACTCAGCGCCTTATAGTGTTTCATGATGTTTTAGCATTCGAAGGTGCGAATTTATTCAAACCTCCTAATTAGTAAGAGGTCGGGAAAGAAATGTTAGTTAAGCCAGCAATTATTTTTACACTACCCCTGATAGCCATTTATTTTTATCATCCTTCGTAAGCAGTGTTTTTTCTATTGTTTTATGAAATATAACTCATATTAGAAATATTCAAGTTTAGTATTTTTTTTACAATATATTATTTATAACATTCATTTTACAGACTTAAAAATATTCATAAAAATTTCCCTTTCCTACTAACTTTCCAGTATATAAACTGAAAATCTTGCTGTTCTCGACTTTCAGCCAATTACAGAATGGTGGACAGCAGCATTTTACAACCGAATATCTGCATTCGAATTTGGAACACCATCAATCGAAAATAATTCGTTTTAGATAGTCGAAATATGGCATCTTCCCTAAAAAGAAACTTTTATGTGTACTACATTTCATATATATCCTGATACGAATATTTATCAGATCTGATTCATACATTTTATTTCATATCGACATTTTCAGAAAGAAGCCAGATTAACATTTCTGCTCTCCTTTGTTGTAACAGTCAGAGTGGTGCATTTAGAGCATTTCTCCATTAGTTTAGACTTGTACTCTTACTTGTATTTACTTTTTCGTGAAATATCAAAATCAGTAGGAAATAACAACAGCAACAGAAAAGGAATTATCTCTGAAACTAGACCAGACAAGGCAGAGTAAGGCAAGGAAAAAATATAAAACGAAGATACAACAACTCTTGGTAGGTAACTAGCATAAAAGGTCCAGATAGAATAATCGTAACAAAATCAAAACAAATTATTAATGGAAATATTTGGACATTGAAATGCTACATCATGTGAAACATGATGTAGCAAGTTCAAGTGTTTTGTATCAGATACGAATTGTCCGATACAGAAAAATGAACGTTTTATACAAAAATTGGAAAAAAAATAGTAGCTTCTAAGCAATATTTCTAAACAAGCTTGAAGCCATTTCTAAATTGTTTCGTCTTTTTTTTACTATTTCTAAATTGTTTCATCTTTTTTTTACAATCTTAGAAACATGTTTAATCAATAATGATGCAAACTTTAAAATAAAATGATTACACTGCTCTTTGACAAGATGTTACGAGCATTCAACTTTTCTTCTTATAACTTCGATATAATATTCTTCAAACTTTTCACAGAAGAATTCAACAGGAACACCAACTGATACTCTTCATACACTTGAAGATGAGAATTGTGCAGTTGAGAAATGATGGATTTGACCATCTGGGCCCGTTGAAAGTCTAGCCACCTCTGCAGAACATTATTGAAATCTTTTCGACAATCCAAGATTTTGACGTCCACCGGGCCCCACAACATATACTCTAGAAACCATTTTGCCTGTGACAGAGACGAGGCCTTTTCTTCTAAAAGGACTTTGGCAATAGCCTTGAAGATATGGGCCACTGATTCAGCAAGTCTCTCGCCATTCATCTCACACTCATCCAGATCATTCGCTTGGTTGATCCTCAGGAAAAAGTACAGTGCCGATAAAACTGTCTGACAGAGAGTCTTCCTATTTTCGCAGAGGGTCATGTGAGTCGCGTCTTCTGGGAATACAGCTAAGACAGGCGGTTTGTCTTCTTGGCTTTGCACCAAGATGAGGCGGCTGAGATCGCAGCTGACCTCTTCGATTCCGTCGGCTTGAAGGCTCTTTATACTGTGGATGAGCTGCAGTAGCACAAAGCAGCAGTTCCGTAGATGCACTTGTTGGTTGTCCTTCTGTAGAGCTGTATTTTCCGCGAAGCGCTCGACGGTGGTGACTGTGCAGCGCTGTAGGACATAAACAGAAGCCCATTCTGTGAAGGGACTGTGAGGCACCGAGATTTGGGATCTATGCAAATTATCAGTGAAGCTGGCTAGCACTGGATATCTGTTGAGGTTTCGGGCATTCTGAGGGATGCTTTGCTTTCTAGGCATTATCTGGAAGATACAAACGTCAGAAATATAAGCCTCGTTTTTAATTTTCATGTTTTGATTTATGAATTATTCTGAGCAAAAAAAAAAAATGTCTCGTGCGAGCATCATCTATATGTCGATTGTGTAGCTAAATTTTGAGTTTGTATTAAAGTTAAAATAATGGAAGTACTCTTCTCTTACGTACAGTCGCCAGAAAAAAAGGAGCCACTCAGCATTATTCTACGTTCGTTCATTGGGCATTAAAAAAAGATACTGATCTTCAGGAAATAACGTATACTAAAAGATTCTATGGTTAAAAATTTCATAAGTAGTCATCTGGATATCTAAAAAATTGCAATAACATCTAAACTTTCAATAGTAACACCCATTTTTGATGTCATAAATAAATTTCTCATGAAAAAAATACCCAATAAATAAATTTTGTTAATATGTCATGAATATATCGGAATATATTCGACATTTCGTGTTCTAAATAGAAAAGGGGTTGTCTCCACATTTAGATAGAGAAGATCTCTGCTTGCGTATAACTGTCGGTAGTAGCATTTTAAATTATTTCGCACTATAAATGTTATTTTCAAAGTAATGATCTACATTTTATAATCAGTAAAATTTGTTGCGTAAAAAAATAGAGTAATATTACACCACTTTAATTTATAAAAGTTAATTAATATATTTTCCATTGGCCTACACAATGGCAGAAGCGTCTAGGGCCAGCACCGAAAATTTTGCACCGAGGGGAACGAAGGGAAAAAGTTACGAGGGGAAGAGGAAGAAGATGATATTGCGCATGCGCAACGCCATTCGCGCTATTTCAACTGCTGGTGTGTTTGTGTTTGTGTTGAGAGTGAAATTCGCATGCCGATTGTCATTTTTGCATTTGCTTTTTTTTATTTAATCCGTTTAAAAATTTATTTTTAATTGGAATTTTTCACTATGGAAACGGATGATATGTTATGCTATGGAGGTTGATGATGATGTTAAATTTTCATGTGAAGAGTGCCCTAGAAGTTTCAAACACCTACGCAGCTTAAAAAGACATGTTGCATCTTTGCATCCCAATAAACTGGACGAATTTTCGAAGGTGAAAACTGCGGAATTTTCGTGCAGTTCATGTGACATGGTTTTTCACAAATTATATTTGCTGAAAAATCATAAAGCTAAAGAGCATCCAACAACATCCAGAGTGCACAAGTGTGTAATATGTTCTGTGGAATATACAAAAAAACAGCTACTGTCTCATTTACAAATGGAACATGGGATTTCATTGCCCGTGAAAGAGTTACAATTCCCAAATGAGACTGACTTTTTCAGCTGGAAAGAGGATATAGAAAGAAATACCAGTAGTCTTTATATTAAGACACTAGGCTTGAAATCTTCAAGAAATGGGACTACTTGTTATTTTGAATGTCATCGCTCTGGTTACTATGAAGCCAGAGGCAGTAATGAAAGACAACTCAAAATTCAGGGATCAAACAAAATAAATTCATATTGTCCTGCCAGCATCAAACTTGTTAAATCCTCTGACGGAATATGCTCTGTATCTTTTATGAGTAAACATGTGGGACATAGAAATGAAATTTCACATATTTTTCTTTCATCTAAAGACAAGGAACTTATTGCTGCTAAGATGCCATTTGACACTATCTTAGATGAGATACGAGATGGTGTATCTGATTCAAGATTGGAAAGGATCCACCTTTTAACCAAGAAAGACTTATATAACATTGAGAAAATGTACAATTTGCAGTCATCAGGACAAAGACATATGCTGGGAGTGTTGATACATGGGTCAGGGAGATGCAGAATAGTGACAAGGACAATTGTGTACTATATTATAAACCACAGAGTTCTATAGGTGAGGGATTTTGAGATGATTTTGCAACAAACCTTCAACTTGGAGCATTTTTTTTTTCATTTGATATATATTTGGAACAGTTTTTCTAATTGAAGCTTAACTTGTACAATTTTTTCCTCTTTTATTAAAAATATTACCTAGCGCAACTTACAATATTAAAAAACTGTGGCTTTCACAGCATCATTGAATAAATAAGAACAAATCTCTTCAGAAAGTGCATAGACAGCCTTCCATCCCATCGCTTCTTTAAAAGCCTCATTTTCTATGGGAAACAAAATTTTAGGTCGGTGATGATAACGTATAATTTTAAATGTGTAATTGTGAAAATAAATTTTTCCGTGGAGACAAATATTTCCAACAGCAAAACAAAATCATCTAAAAAGTATTTGAACAGACTGGATTACGAATCATGTTCCACTATTAAAATTTTTCTCTTTTAAGTATGATCAATTTGATTTTTAACCCAAATGCTAGTTACTCTTGTGCTCTCAAATGATTAAATAAGCCTTCTGAATGTTCCTAATATGGGATATCATTCAACAAAACAATGGAAAAAATTTGTAACTATGAAATGATAAAGTCAGTCACCTATCTTGTATTTTGATTCAAAACAAATATTATCATTAAGATATTGAAAAAATTTGAAACCTTTAGATAATATCTAGTAAAATAATAAAACTTCTTGTCGCAATAAACTAGTGAAAATCCAGTCGTTTTTAAAAATACGCATGTATGTATGTGCATCACATAAAAATGCTGAATTATTCAAAATTGTCAGATTTTTATACCATACTAGTGTTCAGGATTTTTAAATAGAGTTGTTATCACTGTTAGTTATAATAGGCTAACTACTAAATAAATTTGCTTTATAGGGTGACCCGGGGTAATTCACGATCACCACATTTCTGGGGTAAATAATGATCACCTAATTTTTATTTAAAAAAAAAGAAATTTTTATGAAATTTGAGATATGACCAGGAATCCTTGAACATTTTACTTAAATATAACTACATTTACTCAATTATAATTTGCTGTTTAATTCATCAAATTAAGCATCTTTTAAACTGCTTACTATACTTGCCATTTCAAAGATGGGTTCCTAAATATGCACATTTTTTACAAAGATCCTCCTCCCTTTTAATAAATAAATATTTTATGTTAATTTCTTTTTATTTATCTAAAAACAATGCTAGCTTTTGATTAGTTGTTTCACATTTGCTGTAAACATTAAAATTAATTAAAGTAAACTATATCAAATGTTGCCCCCTTAATAGGTTAGGGTAATTCCTGATCATTGTAATTTCTTGTCATAAATATTATCAAAAATAGCTAATAAATATAATTTTTGTTCTTTTAAATGACAGTTCATATTTATTATAACTGCAATCACTATAAAACATATTTTAACTAAAACTACAACGTTTTTTTCTAACTGTAATAAAAAAAATGTGTTCTGATTTGCATTATTTTTAATTTGTCCTAGCTTTCTTGCATCTTAATTCCATGTTTGTAGATTTTTTAAATGAGAATTTTTAAGCTTTTAGCCTGATGAGTTTGGTGAGAAACTATACACCTAAAAAAGATACCAATCTTCTAGAAGTCAAAATTAATGAAGCTGTTTCAAAGATTTAAAATGAAAGTTTCAGTATGAGAGCTGCTGCTATAGCTGTTGAAATTCCATTCTCAACTTTACACTCTCACTTAATGAAGTTAAAGAATCAATCCATCAGTAGTAAAACATGTGGGAACAGTTTCCCATATTCCTGCAGAACATGAGAATGAGCTGGCTGCTTGTCTAAAGAGTGTGGCAAAATGGGGACATCCTTTGACTCACAAAGAAATAAAAATAACTATTTCTGATTTTGTAATTAAAAATAAAGAAGGTACAAATGAATAAGCTGTCCGCTTTAAAGATGATATGCCTGGGGAAGATTGGACGAGTTCATTTATACATAGGCATAATGTATCCACAAAAAAGCCCAGTATTCTCGAAAGATCCCAAATGAGACAAAGTTGAAAAAATAAATATTAAACATTTTTTATGGTCCTATATCCTTAAATGGGATTAACCCATTCACTCTGTCTGTTGACTATGCAACAATAAACAGTGCATATAAATGTTTTAAAAAAATCTTCGCAAAGATTTTTGGAAAATTTAAAGTGCTAAATTGCTTTTTTTAAATAAATCATCTTATTAGCTGTGTCTTGTTGGTTTATTTATTTGATACAATGTATTATTTGTTAATTACTGTTATATAACCATTTTTAAAATGCATCTTCACTAAAAAAAAACTAAGTGATCAGGAATTACCCCGATCCAAGGGTAAATCCTGATCAGTGAAAATTTAAAACATTTTAAATTCTATTTTAATTTTTTAAAAAAGAAGGCTGCATAGGACTTATCTCATAAATCATCAAACTTTCACAAAAAATTAAAATTCCATCTTTAACAGTTTTTTCACAAAATGGATGTTTGCATTTTTTTTTAATCAGGAATTGCCCCTGGTGATTGTAGTATTTTATGAAATTAATTAAAGATAATTTATACTTTTAGTGCATCATTTTTCCCTGTTTTGTGCATATGTTATAAAAAATGAAAGTTGTTATTCTAACATTCTCAATTCATTGTAGAAAATTGATTTTGCATAAAAAATGCCAATACAAAATTGTCCAGCTTAAATTTGTTTATTAAACTATTTACTATTTTTATACTCTGTATATCAATACTTTACTTAGTGACTTATATTTATGGCATTGCATCACTTTTGCCTTTGGGTTTATCAGTTTCACTTACAGTCTACTTTAAGCGCATATCACATGGACAGATATTGTGTTCGTGAGCATGAGCGCAATGCCACTCACCAAATAAGTTTGTCTGACGTGACTGGTCAGATAAGATGAAGGAAATCGCGAGTTGTATTTAACCAGCACACAATGTTTACGGAAAATTGTCAACAGAGAAAATTCAAACCAATCGGGTGTGACTTTGACAGTGACGTAGTTTGCCCCAAGGATAACCAAAATCTTTGCGACAGGTTGTCTCAATGCGTCACTTGCTACAAACTTATTTGGCGAGTGGCATTGCGCTCATGCTCACGAACATAGAGCACGATAGCTGTCCGTGTGATATGCGCTTTAAAGAACCCTTTTGAATCACCATTCAAAAAGCTGAGCTTACCTGTTATTAAAAAAAATTGTAATCAGCCAATATTAAAATTAAAACCATTTAATCCTCTGTTAGTTGTGAGGGATACAGGTGCTCCCCATTTGTTTTCAAAACGCTGTGCGTTAAATTCTATTCATTGTTTAGAGGTCAAACTTTCAGTACCTGTCCGTTAAACACTCAGGAACGATATCACACAGTCATTCAACTTCAAAAGGTTAGTGTACAAGAGATAAGAGAACACAACGGCACAGGCGTACCCTGCGTGCCTAACCGTGTAACAGCAATTGACAGTTGATTGTTTAATAATAATGCTTCCCGTGCAAAATTATGGCACTTAACTTCATTTAATTTTTTTTTCATATTTTAAATAATTTCATTCTAAAAAATAGTTGAACTAGATAAAGCGGATAACTGGTTTTCGAATTTCCCAAAAAAAGCTCTTAACAGAGATCAAAAGTAACTTATGTTGAATCAATTAATTTAAATAAATGGGAATTATTCCAAGAATTTTTACCATATAAGAAGAAAAAAGTAAAGTCTTGAATATTTGTCTAACTCTAATAATGTGTCATTATTATTTGCAATGCACTTTTCAGTTTCTATTGACAGCATTTGATAAAAAAAAAAGGTTCCAAAAAGGTTACATTTTATAACATGACAAAAGGAGTCAATTTTCTAGATTAGCTATGCCGAAAATACAGCATCTCAAGAATTCTTGTCATTGGATTATGGTTCTTTTCCAATCTTTGAAACAACTCTACTATTAATGAGTTTTTAATTTTCAAACACAATAAAATCGAATAAGGATATGAAACCTCTTGATGCCATCAAAAATTTCAGTTTTATACTTATTAAACTTCAAATTTTATTCAGAGATTCCTTCCAACAAAATTAAAAAGAAGAGAAAATCTTATGTTAGGAATCAACGGTACAGGACCAAAAAACAACAAAATCAATGAGTAATAAAAGTAGAAACAATATTGTAGATGAAGTAGTCAAAACTGCCCAAAAATATGATAAAAAATGGCATAATCAAGCCTTTAGTGAGCATTTAACAGGGTTCCCACTATACTTTCCAAACTAAAAATAAGCACTTATAAGGACTTAAATAAAATATTATAAAAGCCTTATTTCTCTGTCTCTCATACAATTTAATACACGACTTTCAACTAAGTGAGGTGCTTTTACAGTTTAGTTAAACTCATAAGAACAATACTATGTAAAAAACTCAATATTTAAGTCCATTTTTTTTAAATTATACAAAAAATGGCATTTAAAATTTTTTAAATAAGCCCAGTCCCATTTTTAAAAATGTCAGCAGTTAAAATATGGGCATGTATATGCACACGTCAATAATATGTATGCATATTAACAAACATTCTCATCACAGGATGAGCAAAGAAACTGTTCCTTAAACAACAGCTTAAAAATAACTTTAACAAAAAATTGATTAAATGAAATCTAACATAGGGTATTTCCCAATGATATAGATGTTAAGGCTGATTATACATGTATCCACACAAAATTGTCCTAACACTGTTGTCTTCCAATAAAAGATAATATACACTGGGAATTGAAATGCATTAATAAATAAAAGTGTCATTTCAATAGATTTGCACAAAAATTTAAATTTTTTACAAATATATTTTAATGGAAATAAAAAAATATTTTTCATTTTTGAGGAAAGGAACTTCCGACTCTTAAGTATTCATATTTCCCAATAACTTAATTGTCAGCTCTATGCATTAATGATGGCAATTTTCCATTCTATATGTAACAAATATTCCTTAAAAGGGCATACCAGCCCTGAAATAAATATAACAATTTTTTAAAAAATTCAAATCAAAATGATCTTTTTTCCTGAATGAACACAAAAAATTTCAGGTCAATGGCTGCTTATCTACAATATAAAACAGAAAACACATACATCTGTCTGTCACAACATGAAATTTGTTCATGCCATTCTAAGGTCTATTTCTAGGTCAAATGTACTAATTTCAACTTCAAAAATTAAATAATTCTTAAGATATTTGATGAAATGACAAAAATTAAGCTGAATAGTAGTACATCAACATCAGAGTAAAGACAGCTCCTAAAACTTTATTTTCATTTCACTCGTTGCATCAAAACAAAATTCTATAGATTTTTCTCTTCAAAGAATATACTAGTTTCTCAGAGAGCAATAATAATAGATAGTAAAACGAATTATGTTGTACTACATAAAACAATCATAACAAAAGAAGACTGCCAATTTATTTATTAGTTAAAAGTTATACACAAAATAAGATAACTTATGTCTCATACATAAATCAGAATATCTATAAGGAAAACTGCTTTTATAAATACATTCGAATTCAAAATCAGTGTTACATGTATGCAATTACTGATAGTTATTATTTTCCAGCATCATACCTTCCTTAAAAATAATGTCTTAAGTTTCATACGGAATAGCATTAAAATCTGAAGTTACGTTCAGTTTCATAACACGCTTATAAAATCATTGACGCCCACATTTTAAATCCTAAATGTCGATTAATAAATCGAGGTTATGGTAGTTTTAGCTGCGATGGAATAAAAGTAATAAATTTAGCGTTCAAGTTTTAACTTTAACAACACAGCGCTAGAATCTTATGTTGATGTCATGTCACGTGCACTGAAAAATCTCCGTTT
>BGPR01043375.1:0-12966 GCA_013235015.1 Araneus ventricosus
AATCTCTTCACTATGATTTAAGAGTTGATCGGTGAAGTATTCCATGGATGTCGTAGCATTAATTTTAGAGGAATTTTAGAAAAATACCATAGCTCAAACATTCTGCTCTTTCTTTTAAAAATGGAAAGAGTTAAAATTATCTTTAATTAATGAATAATGCCGATAAAAGCACTTAGGCTTCGGAAGACGATACAATTGAATTTTATTATGTCAAAATGTTTTATGAGGAAAAACGATTTTTCAGCAGAAATTAAAGGGCCCAGTTTAAATTATCAGAAATCATCAAAGCTATCTAATATTTTAGTTTATGCATGAGAAAAAGGAAAAAAACTAAACATACTCTGACTGATGAAAATCATTGCACATTATTTAATTTTGCATGATGAACTAATCTATAATATAATTTTTGTTATAGATAATAATTTGATATAGATAATAATTTGATATAGATAATAATAATATAGATTTTGTTATAGAGTTTGAATAATATAATTTTAAACAAGTTTAAAAATTCGTTGGTGAATTTAAATTTATTTCGTGAACTTCTATCATAATATAAAATATTTTAAATAAAGCTACGATCTTCAGTTTTGAGAATAGAAGTCAAGGTTGATATATGAAATGGTTCCCATTCTGTGATTTCCGCTTTACGTGGGTGCGAAATAATAGAAATAGGAGACGAGAAGATGCGAAGTAAAAGAAAGAAGTCTACTATATAATCTAAAACAGAAATGAAATGCAACCTCAAATAAACCTAAAAAACGTTAATAACTGCAGATAAGTGAATGTTATGTACTTTCAAAGTTGAAAAGAAAGGGTCATAATTCAGCCAAAAGGGTTAGAAAAAGTTTGAGACAGAATATTTAGGTCATGCTTGAAGCCAGACGAGGATTTTGTGGGATGGAACTCATAATTCCAAATCGTCACAAAATGACGAGGGCGACGACTAATACGGGAACCTACCCTCCGAAATTCCACGCAACATCAAAGTGAGATCGTTTTTTCTACGACAGCGGAATCAGCAGACATTCGGCCCACATATATACTGGGATAGTACTGGTACTCGCAAACCTCTAATATCGAAGCCGGCAATCTACCATTACAACACAACGAACCCCAGTAAATACTGAAAGTCTAATTAAAAGTAGTAAGGAAAGTTAGGTAATAAATGCTAATGAACTGATAAACGTTATCAATGTCAGGAGTAGAGCAGATGGCATAAAATTGTTTATTACGTTAGTGATTACGTTGCGATGTATTTTAGCACAGAATGAATAATAGTGGAGCCTTCTTTATCAAAAATAATATGTTTATTGGACGTCTTCCACAGCACAAACAGGTGAAACAAACGCATACACTTACATCACAAACATTACATCACTGACTGACATCGAATTCTATGTTAAATCGTCATTATTCTTCTCCGTTGCTAGGTAACGTTAACAAAAGACAAATATATTATTGCCACTTTATTTTTATAACCTTCGGAAAAGAATTAAGGCCAAACGATTTTTAATTAATTTCTTTTACAGCCAAACGATATTTTTAAATTAATTTCTTTTATAACCAAACTATTTTTTATCTAATTAATTTCTTTTCTTTAAATATTTTAATAATTCTACAAATATATATTTTTTTATTCGTTACGAATATTACAACGTTAATGACCTCGCTAGTTGACATGAATGCAGAATCATCAATTGATTTGAGTCCTGAATTCTATTTTTGCTTATTTCTCCACTGGAACACGATCCAATATTTGATATTACTAGAAAAAAGAATTCCCTTTTTACAATCGTAATAAACGTCATTCGATAAAAAGATATCGAAAATTGATTTTTTTAAACTGGTTGGCAAAGACATATGAGAGCTGATCCGAAGTGACTTTTCTTTGAAGTCATTCGTATTCGAGAATTTCTAATATATGATCATTTCTCTTGGTAACTCTTGGATGTAAATAAGGATCTGGTTTTTCATCTTGAAGCTGCAAGTAACCTTTTGTGTAATCAACACTACTTATTGTAAGTAACATAACTCATGATAATAACACCAGTTTCTATGATTTTAATGAATTTGATAATTGCAATCAAACATGCTTTGCTTATAATATTTTTTTTGCTTTGATCAAGTAAAAGTTTGAAAGAGTGTTTATCTTCTATTATGGTACGCACATAATCGCTTCAAAGCTTCATAGCTATAATTACAGCCATTTAGCTCTTTTTGTACATTTCTTACATTAATTTGAAATAAAACATACTGAAAGAGCGGAATGAAAGATTCTTAAAAATTTTAAAATCAATGAATTTCAAAAATAAATTAATCGATCTTTATATTCTCTTTAGAAATAAGTGCGATATTAAATGGATTTTTTTTACCTGTACTAAAATATTTCCTCACTGAGAGTAGGTATATATATTTATAACATTTATGGCTACAATAATCTTTCACAAGGCATGGTCTTATAATAGGTATATTTTATTTTGCTATTCTCTTTAGTTTGTCCAGTGTTACAATTTTTTGCACCTTTGCTTATGGAAAGCGTTTGATATTCAAATTATACTGTGATGGTTATAACAAGAAAGTTATAATGGAAATTATTCATTCTGGAATTCTTCATTATTCTCTTTAGTGCATTAGCCTTAATTTTATAGCACTTTGATTTTAAAAAAACAGCATTTTTATGATGTCATGATATTCCAAAAGAAATTTATCTGGTATAGAAACTAGTTTTAGTGCATTGGTTTGAGATTTTCCGCTCTGATGCATTTTAAAAATAATTTGATGGGTGTGCACAATGGGGCATCTAGATATAGAATCAACGTTTGTATCCAAAAGAAAAAAAGATAGTATATTACAGCCTGTTATTTGCTTCAGGAAATTTCAGTCTTTTTTACTTTCTCGTATACAATGAGAAAGTAGTGTTTCAATTGCCAAAACTTTTAACCTCTAGATTTTAACAAATCTTGACGTTTGAACCCTCTCTCAGCCCAGAAAAACGATTTTTGTCTGCTTGTCAGAACTCAAAACTGAAAGAGTCTATACGGATAAAATTTGGCATGCGTGCTTTACACTAAAGTCTCAGTTTGGTATCAAATTTGGTACGAAATCCATCAACTGTGTCGGTTTCTCTATTCGTGCGTATGTAAAAGCGATAATTCAAGGAAGCTATATGATATTTGGAACGTGATCTGGTCATTAAAATTGAAGATCTATATCAAAATATTTTCTAAATCTGCCAACTGGTAGACTGCCCGTGTGTATTCAAACAAGGTAACTCCAAATCATAAAAATCTAGATAAATTAAGTTTGTTAAGTGTTCTTTGAACCAATACAGATCTACATAAAATTAAGGTACACACTCGATTCGTTTTACTACAATGCGAAGCTAAAAAACAAAACGCGTCATCTTTTGAACGAATACGGATAAGTCAAGGAGCGAACATTTCTGATGGTAATAAATGCACTTGATTAATATAGATCAGGTATTACAAAATTCGGCAATAAACTCTATTTTATATTTTAAAAAATTATTTTTTTAAACTTCCCAAACCCATTAAAAATGAAAAAGGTAGCTATAAAATGCGCTAACTTCCAATATACTGTTTGGAACTTTCCAAACGCCAACAGCACGCCTGCTGCAAAATCAGCAATTCCCGCCGGATCGCTGAGCAGGTAAACTCAAAGCTCTGACCAGGAACTTTCGGGTCAGAATAACTGCTTGACATCCCTGGAAGTTGTGCCTAGTGATTAATTGCAGTCATCACGCTCAGTTTGAAACCAGACTCGACGCGAACAGGAATGCGAGAGAGGGTGATAGATTCATGCATTAAGTGCGGACATGGACGCCACCGCTTAGACAATCGGGTAGTTCCAGAATGACAATGGGTTGCTTGGTTTCCTCCGCTGATGTGCATACTGGCCTTTCACGGTACACGGGAGGGAGCTTCGCACTTAGAGGATTGCCCAAATAGATTGAGTAGAGATGGACCCCTAAGGTTGATACATGCTGCAGTTAAGTAGAGAGGTACTGGGAATCCAGCTAATAGAATGGCACTCGATAATATATCAGGAGATATCTGTACGCTCTGGCTTAATTAGGTATTTAATGCTGAATGGTTCAGATTGGTGGTGCGCGACTGTCAATTAGACGCCAAGATATTCTGGATGGATATTTAATTAATGGATATTCGGCAAAGATATGTTGTCACATCAAAATATTTTATTATTTATGAAGTTTCGAAATAGGTTGAACTATGTTATGGTTGTTCAAGTTAGAAAAGAACTGTGATTTTAAAATTTTAACTGAAAGTTTTAACTATGTCTTTCCTTCTGTGAAGAGGAGGTCCAAGTTATTACTATAAACCAAGCGAGTGAAAGTTTTTATATTATAATTAAACAAAAATTCAACTTTAATTTAGTATTTTGATTAAAAGGTATAAAATATTTGAGTCATCTGAACTAAGAATTTACTTTTCACTTACTTATTTATAAGAGAGCACACTACAGAGATGACTCCATTTACTGAGTGCATGATCAAAAACTTACGAAGAACACAAGCCACAAAGTGAATTAAAACACAGAGAAAAAAGTAACTGCAGAGAATACAATAGTTCAAATCTCAAAACCACATTAATTGTAAAAATGTAAATACATAAATGCTTTAAAACGAAAACACTTATGAAAACTGCAAAATTAAATAAACTCGTATATATTCTTACGACGATAATTATCGACGTTCCCTAATTTGAATAACTTTTCTTAAAAAATACTCCACTTATCCGTTGTCTGAGAGTTACCACTGTTTAAAAGAAATCAATATATTTCAATACAGGGATATAAGAAAAATCAACTCCACTTGAAAAAATCTAAAATCTAAAATATTCCTATAGAAGGATCGGAATGTTTTTAGCATCCTTCTCTGTCGTTTCTCAAATATTAAAGTCAACATTATCTTGAGTACAGAAGTTTCTGTTATCTATACATTTCATTACAAAAATTTATAGCATCACAAGATATTATATTGATATCGCAAGGAGTAATATTTCTCGATAGTTGTTTGAAATAATTTAAATTGAGTCTTTTTATAATTTGATCTGAACACTTGAACTAAATATTTATCAAATAAAGAAGCTGAACTAGGTTGTGTTCTCCGTCATCCAGCATTGTCTTCATTGAAAAGAGAGCAGTTTTCGATACATTGACCCATGACAGCATTCACAAATAAGATCAGCTCTTCATTATAATCAGTAAATACATTTTTATAATTTGGTTGCAATTCAGCAATTTTATACAACAGTTCCTTTGAAACTATTTTATGCATATAATTCCCTGATACGTGTTAAATGTCAATTTATATTAAAATAATGGTTTAGTTGTGCAATTTGAAAGCCTTATAAGTAATCATCCATGATAAATGGGTTATGAATATTCGTATTTCCCACGGCATTTGCTACTGCGCACGAATTAATGGATATTTCATTTCTGCTCCGTATATTTCAAGCACCAATGCTCTAAGCAAACCATACTCGCATTTCCTGTTTCCTCTCGCAGCTTCTATTAAGAAATTTGTCCTTAAAACTGCAGTTAATTGTCTTGAGAACAACTTTGTTGCTATTTGTTTTAATGTGTACCTTACAAATGGAAGAAAAAGCAATAATGACGTATTCACGCCAGAAACGTAGCATAATGATTTCAGAAAAATATATATATAAAAAAAATAGAATAATACAAATCGCTGTCTTCGGAAGAGTTTTGAAATTTTTTTAAGGCAATTAAAGTCTAATAATTAATATTAGGGTGCTATGAGGGCCATTAAAATATCAACACTGGTTGGTCCAATTCTTGCAATTTCTCGCTTTGCCTGATGTTGTTTGAATGTCATGCGCAGAATCTATCTGCTTGCTTCCTTTATTCTCAAAGTGAGCCTTGAGCCTTCTAGGTGCAAATAATAAGGTATGGACCTCAAAAATGGAAAAACTACCTAATTAGCTAAAAATATCAAAAATAGTCAAATTTGCTGGAATGTTTCATGAGATTTTATGAATTCATTGTTTTCCTTTCTTCCCTTTCAATATATTCATCTATCTTCTTACCTGGAATCGAAAATTCAGCGCACGGTGAGAAATCACTGATGGTCTGTAACAGATATTTTCAACTGCCGTATTTGTTGGTCTCGTTATACTGACTTCTCTTTACTCTTCCATATTTATAACGACCTCACCAAAACTGCTGGCATCAGAAAAGGATCCAAAGACCATTAAAAAGCGCTTAGTGGCAACCATCGCGAATCAAGTGGAACCTGAATATTTCAGAAAGCGAGTCGGCTTAATGCGGTCTGACAGCAGAATATTTGGAGTGGTTGCTATTATTTCGACGAAATGGATCTGTTACATTATCGAGGAACTTAATAAAAAGCTGAAAGAAATAGAGCAAATTGTAATTTATTGTTCCAAACTATACATGCTCAGAAGGTAAGTTCAATACAAAAAGCGGTGCTTGAAAATGGGGAATTTCTAAACGAGTTGAAAAATATGAATATAACAACAGCTTTCTTGTTAAATGATTGCTTTATTATAGAGTTTTATAATATTTTCAATAATAATAATATTTTCACTTCAATGGCGTACTTTTCAAATTAAATAGGAAGCTACTGCATAAGAGCAATTCTTGGTAGCGGTTAAAATATATATATTTCTTTATAAAATAACGTATTAAAAAACAATTGGTAGAGTACAGCGTTTAGAGCAAAACTGAGAGCCATAAATCTACTTGGATTATGTAGTAAATCTCTATTAACCGGCACTAAATTGACCGCCAATATCAAAACACCGACACTTTTGAAGATCTAAAATTAAATCTAAATATAGGCCAATGAGATAAAAAAAAATCATTATCTATATGAACATGAATGCTCGAAGATAACGATTACATTTATACGAAGATATATGTGGAGACACTAAGAAATATAATGTATTATGTATCCCATTAATGTATTAATATTAATAGTTAAGTTACAATGTTCTGCAATTTTTTGAAATATAAAATTACGTATAACTGCTTTGATATTAAATAATCTGTACGATTTTCGATATTATTTATTTAATTGTGGCCGATAGATAGAACAAACGTTACCTACGGACTTTGCACGATATAATTCCAACAACTGATACAACAAGACAGGAACAGGTAAGTTTTAGAAATATATTCATTCGATTATCTAGAATTATCCTTTAACCGGAATCGACGGTGCAGCTGCCTGCAGAGCGATTCCACAGTATAAAGAGATAAGCCGATATTGGCTACTTTTTCGCGAAGCGTATTTTACCGATGCATTTTAAGTTCTACATTTATGTATTTGGTATCCTTCTGTTCAGTCTATTGTTTCTTCGACAGCCTATGAATTACAGAAAGGCTCACATCAACCTTCTTGCTACCTGGGATTGCTTTTAGCCTGCTTCAGTTGCCACGCCATTGTTATTCTTCAGATAAATAATGCCGAGTACTCATCTAAAAATGGTTATCTCGAAATTACTCTGCGTTGCTTCTACCTGCAGAAACTGCAGACATTTTTAAAGCTTGTTTTCTGCCACAGGCCGAATGATGCGAAACAACAGTTCCTCTAATTTACTTATCATATTCTGATGCAACTCTGCACTTTACACACAGTGCGTAATTTGTATGAAAATTTACTTATTTTTGTCCTTGTAATGACTATTTTTCTGATTTTTTGGAAACCAGGTTTACATGCGTATGAAACCTGCATATTTTTTGCAATTAACTTCAGCATACAGACAGGAAATATATGTCCCAGAAAATTAGTTTATTGGTACTTGTATTTCGTGCTGTAACTTTGGTCTGAAGTCAAAAATTAAAATTAATATAATAGAGTTTTGCGTTTCATCCTATTCATCGTCTCACATATCAGAAATGTAGCCAACTTCTTTTATTTTCTCTGAAAAAACCTATCTCGAAAGTGTTAAATTCATTCTGTATTTAACATTTACAGGAACATAAATCAAGATTTAATAAAAGTTATTTTTAAAATTTTTGTCGAAGTGTTAAACATTTTGATTAATCAGTTTTAATATTTACACAACGTGAAGATTATTCCTAATATACAACTTTGAGCAATTCTTTTTATTTTACTCATCAAAATCCATTTACTTCCCTTTATTTAAAATTAAGCTGATAAACTTGATTAAACTATCCGAAACCTATTGACTAACGGTTGTTCGCAATCAAGGGAAACAAGAAAGTTCTGGAATTAATTTAAACCCAGTTTCATTCCTTAGGTAATAAGAAATTTGAGGATTTGATAGAACGGAAGTGTTCTTGTTTGCTGCCACATAAAAAAGTCAAAAGCGGCCGTTAATGCATTTATCTATCAGCTGAAAGAAACTACTTTCTTTTCCTCGTAAAATAGTACATTTAATTAACTTCGGTAAAGTTAAACAGGATATTTGATTTAGAAGATTGAAAATTTCTTGAATTCATTAGCAAAAGTTTTTTTATATCAATTGTTATATTTAAAACAACTAGTTTAAATGTTTTAAATTGTGAAAATCAGAACAAATTCCGATAATTTTAAATGAATAAATGGTAAACACAGCTTTACGATTTAACAGCAAGCGATATTTAATATCAGCTTAATGTTTTAATGTCCTTAATTTTCATGAGGTGAAACAAAGCATTTGAACATGAATTAATTCAGAAATATATTGATAATTACGAGGAAGATGTTTTGAATTTTTTATTTTCGCCATTTTCTTTCTATTTTTTTCAGTTTCTACCTTTCATTTCGTATGCAGGTAGAAATTTAAATTTTTCGAATTTTCTCGCCGATCTTTCAAACTTAACTTACAGAACAGAACACCACCTTGTGTCTAGAATCATGCAACGAGATCCCTAATTAGTTGGATGGGCAAGGAGTGGTAAAAGCAAACGTTATAAGGGATTTGAAATGGCTTAAAGGAGTTTCATAAACTGCAAGTCAGGGCCTATTTTACTGTTGCCTTATAGGTTGAGCGTTATGTTGAAAAGACACAGATGGCTATTCAAGGTTAATAACGGCCCGATAGCAATATTACTTCTCCCAAACTTTCAAGAAACTAATAGGAGTTCTCCATGACAATTCATATGAAAAGACCAACTGATTGTGGGATAGTGAAAGGGTCTTTGACAACGAATGTCTTGGAGAAATCTGAAGTTATGAGCATGGACTAATTCAGTGCCCCCAGCTGGACCAGTGTCTCGTTATATATATCATCCGTTCTCAATAACAGAGAGCCATTATTTACCATATATTGCTTATTCCCTATTCGACTAAGTCCAACGAGGATTGTTAGGTAGAAACTGAAGAAGTCTAGAAATATACACTGGCATACAAAAGTTAAGAAACATTTCGTAAGATGCGAGAAATTTGCAATTAATACGAAAACTATGTTTCGAAATCAGTTCTGGAGAATCGTGTGACATTCAATAGAGTATCATATACATATTACAGTGAAGATTCGGTCACGAGGGCAATTAGGGGGACCACCAGAAAGGGATGAATGCGAAAATGGATTTTCACCCATCCTGTTTCACAGAAAGCTGAAAACGATATGTAACTTTTATCAATGGTTATGGTTTATTGTGCATAATATTTACATGCATTTTCGTAAGCATAGCGCAAATATTCGGGAAGATAAAAATGTTTCTTTAAAAAATCCCAAATTTTTGCTCATATGTTTTGCTTATAGCATGCAAGGTTTTCATTAAAATTATTCGAAATTTGCAGAACACTTGACAATATGTTACAGAAATATTGTATTAAACTTTGAAGTAAATACGTTGAATATTACAGGAAATATGAGTATTTGGACTAAATAATTTTTTACTGCGCATGTGCAAGACGCAGCGGAATTTTTCTTTCATAATTTCAAAGCCAGATATATAGAGCAACTTTTAAAAAATTCCAGTTGAATCCCATTAAAATTCAGAAAGCTGTCGGCATTTCAGTGAGGTGAATTTCAATTTCTCTTTAAAAGAAGCTAAATGATGAGGGATCTTGTACAAACTGATAATTTTTAAATTTGAATCTTCGAACATTTTCGCATTCATCCCTTTCTGGTGGTCCCCCTATTTGCCCTGGTGACCGAATCTTCACTGCAATATGTATATGATACTCTATTGAATGTCACACGATTCTGCAGAACTGATTTCGAAACATAGTTTTCGTATTAATTGCAAATGTCTCTCATTTTACGAAATGTTCCTTAACTTTTGAATACCAGTGTATTTTAGTTGACGACAAAACGGTGAACAGTTTCAAGAATAAATATATGCGAAAATAATTTTTCAAACACTTTGGAACATTGGTGCTAAACTGGCAAAAACCTGTGTTTACGTACGTAATTAAAAATGAATTAAGTTTTAACTGATTTTGACTGGATACATGCGAGTAATTTTCGTAATGTATAAATGATTGATTAGGATCATTATAATCAGTCAGTTAAGGACGACAGTGTTATAGTAGACGTTCCTAGTTGGTAATTATGTTGGATGATAATCAATCTTGTCCATCGGAATGCTGAAGCACTGTGGCTGAGAATAATTTGCAGTTCAGCAAATGAACAGTTCTAGTCTCTCGATTCCAGAAACTAGAATTCTACAGTAAAGAGATGTAGTTTTAAAATGTTAAAATTATAAATTCGGTAATATATAAAAATCGTTTTCGTATAACCTTTTCCTTGATCTCTTCGTATGCATTTTAATAATGATAGCTATAAAATTAGCCTGTGATAAAAGGTATAAAATATATAAAAATTCAATGAATTATTTAATTATTAATAAATATTATGATTTTTCATGGATATTTTTAATATAACCGAAACCCCAGGTATCAGTCTCTTTCATGCCATGTATTATTTAATACTGGAAGAATAAAACATGTTATTAAAAGAAGTTGTGGAGGGAATAAAAATAATTAAACTTTTTAAAAGGCACATGTTCATAATTCAGTTTTTTAAAGTTATAGAAAATGCTAACTAATTCAATTTTAAACCTACAATTAACTGATGCACAATGAAATGGGATTAAAAAAGGAGGTATAACAGCAAAATTAAAAATAGAAGAAACACATTATATCATTTTTGAGTATGAATGTCGGTTTACTGTTCTATATTTATATTTCTTTCAATACCCATTAGTAAATATTACGTGTTAATAGAATAATTAGAATTTTGCTTCTTCGCTGTATTCTTTAAAAATTCACTCCAACAATTAAAGAACAATTTTAATATCCTTTCTAATTTGTATGGAACCTCTTCTAAGTGATGACAAGTGATTTGATACGAATAACAAAAAGAAATATATTTAGAATTTTTCGAGTAACTCGTAATTTGCATTCCTACCCTGTTCCACTTAACAAAACATAAAGATTTTGTTTTTCTCTTCTATCTCAAACACTAACACTAACAAAATTACTACTAATGACAGCTTCGAAAACTTTGGAATGAAGCGCTTGCTCATATATTTCTAGGCAGTAGGCAACTGTTTTTCGCAATTATATCCTCACACTGAATATAATATTCGAAATAGCGAATCACAATTGAAGTAGCAATTCTCCAGAAAATCATCATAAATAAGATAATAAGATATAGTCAAATACTAATTCATTTATTTATCAAATATCTTCCCGACAGCGCGGTCTGAAATTCGACAAGCAGCCTTTTTATTGTTTATCAATGGACTGTTTAAAATGTGAAACATTCATTAAGAATAGCTCAAAATTCTGCAAATGAAACGGTTGGATTCTTGCTTACGTTACGCTCGCCAATTAATTTTTAATTGACCATTAATTTTTAATTAATTTTCAATTAAATTTTTAATTAATTGTCAATAAAAATTTTTTAATTACCAAGTAAGAAAATTTAGTTGTCAATAAATTTGAGTTTAATTGCCAATTAAATTTTTAATTGTCAATTTAAAAAAAATTTAATTGTCAATTAAATTTGAATTTAATTTAATTGCCATTTGAATTTAATTTAATTGTCAATTAAATTTTAATTTCATTTAATTGCCAATTTAATTTTTTAATTTATTGCGCATCTTACAGGAGGAAACAGCGCAAGTCTTCTCCCTTTAACTTTATCGCATACTTAAGGTTGCTATAATTGCCAACCATTGATACGAGATTTTTAAGAGAAAAATAAATAAAACATAAAAATGTGGGTTGGTAATGGTTTATTTTACTCTGATAAAAAATCAATAAAATTTAAGCAATCTAATAAAATGAGCACGTAGAGGAATAAATAAGATGCAAGGCTAATCCTTTTAAGTTCAGTCATATTTTGAAGTTGATTTTACTTTCTTAACTATATCATTTTACACTGTCACATAATTATAAAATTGGGTGCATGTCATTTTATAATTATAATAACAAATAAAAATCCCTTCAATTCTCTCCAATTGTCTTAAAACGGGACAGAAACGAGGCAAACAGTAATACGGTAAAGAATAGTGAAATACGGTGACAGTCCCGTAAATACGGGTCATATCGCAACGTCACCTATACTGCCACAATATGGCACTTTTGGTATTTAGTAGCGTAGTATAATAAAGAAATTAGAATATGCATTTCGGAGAGCTTCTCAAATGCGTACATCGTCAATAGTTTGACTTCAAAATTGATACAGATTTATGATTTGGGCGTGAAAATCATATCTTTTATTTCATATGCTAACTCCTTGCGTTTTTCATCGTTTACATAAGAACATATAGACGGACGGTTGATCTCTTGATGGACATTTTTTTGAAAATTTGACAGCAGATCAACAATTTTGAACTTAATCCATATGCAAAATTTTGTTCATCTGCATTATTGCGTTTTTCAGTTATCGTGTTCACATTCACATTGGCCAGCGGGCATACAGACAGAATTTCCGCTGACTGATTTCGTCCAATGTTTCGTTCAGATCAACAATT
>BGPR01043376.1:0-12966 GCA_013235015.1 Araneus ventricosus
TTAGCAATCAAAATTCTAAAAAATCATTATGGCATTCTTATAGCAACATTTTACATGCCCAAATTTTCAGAACTTAAAAATGGAGCGAATTCTTACAGCAATTCATACAAGAAAACATATTCTCCTTTAACAATGTCTTCCAATGTGAATTGTTGTGAAACTGAAATTCAAGGAGAGGAATGTGTATTTTCTATAATTCAGATGTGCAGCAGTTGTATTTTCTACAATTCGTAATTATTAATTTGAATGCAACTTCAGAAACCATAACTCTGACAACCATCCACTACTATACTTTAAAATGTAATCAGAAGGAGGTTTTACATTTAAATAAAAATATCTTAACCTTTTCCTTAATTCTGTAACATTGTTTTCTTATCGGTCTTAAGTAAATTCATTCCTGGCGATTGCACTGATGAAGAAAATTGATTAAATGAAACACTTCATTCGCGTGAGAGACGCATGGAAAGAAAGTTGAGTTTAAGTGAAATTAGTTTTTGTGCAGTTGAAAAGGCTGAAACTTTTTAAAATATTGACAAATTGTATACACTTACCTTATGAAGACTAATTGATTAATTTTTCTTGCTTTTAAAAACTTTTTTAAAGATTTTTATGCCAATGTAAACAGTACTACTAATATTTTTAAAAAATTGAATCTTTAAAAGCAAGGTGGTCTTTTGCGGGATTGTTAAATTTCCGGTACTGTAGATGAATTTAGTACTTTTTGTAAGATGAATAATATATGTTTAAGACGTATGTTTATGTTTGAGACTTCTAAAAGACGAACGACTTCTTAACACGTCATCTCTCACTTTTTCTTTCTAGAAGCCACTTCAGAATGGCAGAAAGACAGAGACGCGTGACGATACCACTGATGGTTCGCAGCGCGGACGACATCCAGTATGTCGAAGACGACAACGACACCGTGTCGGACAACGACTTCTCCTCATCCGGTATCGCACGTGTAAGTAATCATTTTATCTTTTATTTGCTTGTAAGAGCCTTGTCATTTCCATCCATCAGTTTTTTGGCACGGAAATAGGTGCTTATTGATTAAGACTCGACTAAATTGTGGAAGGATTTAGTTGGCAATATCAACTGTACGGGAAGAACTTTCTTGGAGAGGTTTTCGAAGTAATTGTCCCGGACTTGCACTATACCTAAAGAGAAACTTATCTACATTGAATATAGTCTCACAGCAGCTGATTATGCTATATCAAACTCCACGTTCAAAATTTGCGAAACTTTTTAAATATTTTCTAATGCAGATGAATTATGTCCTTTCTCTCGCTGAAAAAGCGAATATTATGTGACCAACTAGTCAAATCTGGTTTCATTCAGTTCAAGTAAACACAGCTCACAGGGCCGGATTTCCACATTTCTACGTCCTCAGCCAAAGCATATTTTGTGCCCCGTTCTCTAAGATGTTAATACATAATTTTCAATTTAATACACATCAGTTTATTTTTTAAGCATGTAAAAACTTTATACAGCTCTTTGAACCATATTAAGTTTTTAATGCAAAATTCTACTACTCATGAAATAACAATGGATTAATATCTAAGAAAATACTCCATCGAATTTCTTGAAATAGTTTGAAATACCTGCAAAAGTTTTTCGTTCATGATTTTGTCCTTGAATATGCTTGAAGTGTCAATGAAATAGACAGATCTTATTAAATCTCTTTCAATGCAAAGACATGCATTAGCAAGAAGCAATAAGGTCCGCAAAAAATAAAAAATGCATCGCTCTATATATTTAATGTAACGAATGTGACTTTAAAAAGCATCATTTTATATGGTCTTTTCAAAATAATACTTAAAAATTTGTAAATATTGGGTTGCTATTTCTTCTGTATATGCACCCTCCTGACTCTAAGCCCTAGGTCATGGCCTACGTTGACCCTATGCGAAATCTGGCTCTGACAGCTTATGAGCCTAACTTGTGATTACTGACATTCAAAACCTTCCATAGCAGGAAAAATATGAGTTTTCTTCAAATGCGAGGGAGTTGCACAAAAGGAATTCTTTGAGCACTGCCGTATAGCCACTAAAGAAGTCCTTAAACATCTGCATGATTCGGTGAGATGCAAGCAACTAGATCTTAGGTACACGATAAGGCGCCGGTTCTCAAGTTCCTACTGGTGTCAAATTACCTGTCAAAACATCACATTCTGGCACTTACACAACCATATTATTCCCCTAGTCTCGTCCCATATTACTTTTCCCTCTGTTCTCAAGTTCCGCAGCGAGAAGCGATGAAGGCACCGGAGGGTGCGGGAAAAAGAGGCTTACAATCCTCATTTACATCTTTGCATGAAAGATGACAAAAACCGTTGCCATAATCTACACTCGCCGTCACTTCTCGCTAGTTTCATGGATGAGACGCCGATTAGTTAACCAACAGGTGCCGGTCTCGAAACTCAAGGTGTGTTCAAAGTAGCATAACGAGAGAAATGGGAAGACGGCAAACTTTGAAGAATTTTCAAGAGATCCTGAAGGAAAGTGTTAATTTAATTATTTTTTCCACACTCCAATAGGTAGTTTTTAGATATTCAATACTGTATAATTTCGTTGTATAACATTATACAATATTATAAAGTCTTACATTTTACACTTTTTCAATATTGAGAAAAACATTGTATATTACTTTTGCAAATTTTATGATATTGTACGATATAATGTGTTATTTGGATCTGAATGGCTAATGCCTAATCTGGAAGTTCGGTACGTACAAATAGTAAAAATTTGGATAGGCATGGAAAATTTTGACTCATTGCGTGTGACTTGGAAGAGCATCTAATGCAATCAGTGACGACTTGAACCAGCTTAACCTCGCTGACCACACACATGGACCAGAAAATATTCATCAACCCTGGTAACAAAAGATGCTGCATAATTTTTTTTTTATTTTGTTGCTCAGTATCCGCAATATTGCACAATATTTTAACGTAATTCCTCAGTAATCACAATATCGTAAAATGTTTTTACGTTATTGCGCAATATTCCCAATATTAAATTTAAAAAAATATCGTAGCAATGTTTCCTATTAGCACAAGATTATCTAAAATATTCATGTAATATTTCTACGATATTGTGCGTCATTCAGAACATTGAAGCACCCTCGTGGACATATTGAAAAATATCTTGTTCTGATAGGGTTGTAGAGTATCTTGTGTTATTTAGGAATGGACACAATAGTGTGTATCAATAGCGATATATATGGTTATCACTGATTTGTCTCTTCATGACCGGCCTGCCTTTTACTCCTAGAGGGATAAATGTAAATAGAACTTCGTTTATCTGAGTGGCAACAGGTTACTGCATATATAAACGCATACTTGCATACACTTACAAATTGATATCAGTGAGAAATTTCAATTATTGATTTCTTTGCTTGGAATATTTTGTAAAAAGCGAGTCATTTTAATAATTTTTTCAGACTTTTACAGTCATCTGACTTTTAAAATTAGAATGAAATTTTCAATCAAAACTTTAAAAAATGATAGCTTGCAAGTATATTAAAATACATATAATCCTTTTAGGAATGTATTTCTCAACAATTTTCAGAAAAACTACTATTTAACCAAAAAACAAATACATGTAAATATAAATAATTTATCTATAACAAAAAATCTAACTTCCCTAGAATTCCGGTTTCAAGTTGTGTAAGTTTTCCGGTAAATTCTTTCGAATCTAATTTGTTTAACTGCATAAATAGAAATGTGAATATTTAAAAATAAACTTCAGCGAAAAAATAAACATCCTTTCAGTTATCATTGTTACTCCGATTTCAGCCCTGATTTCGGCTAAACAATAGAAATTTACTCTTGCAATTTTTATCGCCATACAAAGCAGAAAAAAATAAATAAAATTTTGCGATTTCAAGGCCAAGTGGAGTAAGCAAATCGGCGAACTTTATACCTGATTAAAAACGTATTGCTGATAGTAGGTAGGAGAACATTTATATTGTTCTTTAGCATTCAAATATAGTGTATCAGTTTCAGACAATTTGCACGCTTGAATAAAAAAGATGCCACGTTTAATCCGATTCATAACAGAGCTGAAAGAAGTAATCGCAATTTGCATTACAACGTAGTGAATCATATTTTGTACTATCTTCAGTTACCTTACGATGACGTTTTATTCTTTATTAGAATTCTACGAATCTCGATGGCAATGTGTACTACGAAATCCCGCCCAAGGAACCAAAAGTTGAATTCTTGGGCATTCCGAAGTTCCTGCATTCGAGATCGAACTCTTCTCCCTCAAATTCTTCTGCTCAAACAAGTCCGATGTTAGAGAGGAAGTCAAGGTAAGTCACGTAAAAATACAATTAACTTTTAAATAATATCATGAAAATAACAGTATGGACATGAAATTTCATCAAAATATGTCTGCATGCAATAAATCCTACTACTAAACGCGAAGTGGAATTGTAGTATTTTCATTTTTGAGCAAAACGATTTTTGTTCTTATAAGCTTTTAAGTTGATTTGTTACAGGTTTGTAAAGATAGGATTTCATAATCGATTTTATACTCATTTTCTAATGTGTTCTCGAGTTCTTAAATTTTGTACAGTCCTGTTTTTTCGATAAAAATACAATAGTTTAATATTTTCAAAACTGACTTACCATTTAATCGATTAAATCATTTCAATTCCATGTCAAAGGCGCCATCTAGTATTGAATTTGCGAAAAAAAAATGAAAACAAAAGTACATAATATTTATAAGAATGAATAATGAAATACAGTGAAGACTATAAAGTATAAAAAATTTAATGCAAGAGCATTTTTTAAAAATTCTCCTTTATTAATGTACTGAAAAGTAGAATTTTTTTTAATAAAAATTATGGAGCTCAACACAATGAATAGCATAAGAACGAAAATTCCTAACATTCTGTAAAAAATTAAAAGTGTATTTTATATGCAATTAAAATTCCAGTTTACTTAGAGTAATTCTATCAGCGTCTAAGGCTTTTAAGAATTTGTTTTGAGGTCCATATTAAATAAATTAAAAAATATTCTTTTCTACGTTTTAGTAAGTGCACGATCCCAATACATCAGTAACGTACAGTTGTCGAACACACTGTTACACGATAACAGCTATTCCTTCTTCAACGTAGTAGACACATTGAACACTTACAATGCTCATTTTTCACTGCCTTCATTCTTTCAAAGTTCCAAATATTAGACATTCTATATGTTTTAATCGGTGATCCTCTCGGGACTATTGGCAATATGTCTCGCAAGCTAACATCGCTTCCAATTCGTAAATAATATACCTTATGACTTTGAAATCTTTGTCATGAAATATGCAAGGTGTTTCAAAAAAACGTGGGCACACTTTAAGGGTAGGTCAGACAAACGATAAACATCCAAAATCACGTAGGAACATGAGTACGCAATCGCCATCTAGGGGCAGCAGATGGCATTTAAAAGAATTCAGCGTTGGCCAAAATGCCAATATCCTTCTAAATTTTAACGATATTGAACTGGAATTTTTATATAAGATACCCTATATATCTGTCTTTGAAGTTATGAAAGAAAAATTTCGCTGCATTTAGAACATGCACAGTAAAAAATTATTTACTATATTTTCTCATATTTTCTCTAATATTCAAGATATTGACTTTAAATTTTGATGCAATGCTTCTCTAACATATTGTCACGTAATCTGTAAGTTTCATATCATGCGGTTGAAAACTCTGCAAATTGTAAGCAAAAAACATGCGGAAAAATTTGGGATTCTTTAAAGACATCTTTATATCTTCCCGAGTATTCGTGCTATTTTTTACGAAAATGCATGTATCACACATCACACCAAAGAATTGATGAAAGTTGCAAACCATTATCAACTTTCTGCAAAGTGGGGTGAGCCAAAATCCCTTTTCGACTTCTTCAATTACTGGTCGGTCCAATAAATGCCCTCGTGACCGAATCTTCAATGTAAATTGTGAGTTAAAACCTATTCTTTATATAGTCGAAGTTCTAGGAGATATACGAAAAAAATGTGCAAATTTCAATGTGTCCGCAATTATTTTAAATGCCATGTGCTGTCTCCAGATGGCGTTTGCGCACCCATGATCCTATGTGAATTTGGAAACTTATCGTATGCCGGACATGCCCTTAAAATTTGGCCAAGTTTTTTTTTTTTGTCTTTTTAACACCTTGTACCTTCTGTTCTTAAAACGCTGTAAGGCCTGATGTTAAAATGATTCCTTCCCATATCGCTCGTTTTTGAAATTGTTTTGCTTCATTCATTTTCCGTATTCAAAACGCTTAATATTGTTACAAAAATCTTTCTGTGAGTGTGTGGTGTAAACAGTCCAACACGCAGCATAATGGAGAATGAAGGTTTATTGGTTTATTCAAAAATGTGCAGGAAAACACGTAGCACAGGTAACATTAAACAACAGATCTTGCACGGATCAACAACGTAAACAGACAACAATTCACAGGTAATAACAGTTTAGCACTTTGAGATTTAGCAACACAAGAAATCAGCAAATCACTAACAACGACAATAAAAGCACTTTCAATAGCGCTCAGCTCACCGGCTTCCTACCTCGTACTGCAGACGACACTCCAAAGTCGTTCTAGTGGATCAACATACCCCTCTCTGATCCAAGTGCGACCCTTATATATTCTCCCCCGACAGGCTGTGACGTCACATGGAGTTTTCTCGTACATTCTAGCGTATTTCCTTTCCGAATAGAGATATCGAGAAAAGAGTCGCATTTTCTGGATTCATCGATTTGTCGCCAAGTCGCCAAGGTCAGGGGTCCCGGAATGGCCACTGCCCGTCACTCCATGCTTACCCCTGTAAAACTCCCTCCCCAACTATAAGACTAGCGAGGCAGGAAAGCGACATTACATCTTAGTAACAATATGTCGATTTTTGCGTTCTTACATCCTTTTTTTCAGTATTCTCGAAAGATTCTTGAATTCTAACCATCAAGTACATACATAAAATGTTCCGTTTTTTAACATCACTAGACAGACATCATAATGCCATTATCAATATTTCGATCTTTTACTCGTATCCATTTATTTACATGGAGTTGTAATTGTTGCATTTCATAGAACAATTTAATGAATTAATAATAAATATAAAAAGCATTTTTAAAAATTATTGTTGTACAAAAGAGTAGATATTAATTTTTTATTCAAAAATCTGAGTCAAAAGAAAAACCGTAAAAGCGTGAATAAAATATTCTCAATCAATTGAAATTTTTACAGCGTTGGTGATATATTTTAATCTTTAATGGTTGTTGTGGAATTTTCTTTCTTGCGGTATTTATTCATTTCGATTTAATTTCCTTATCGGATTGCTTTCAGCGCCTTACGCGATTAATCTTTTTGGGCTTGATCTCGATTTTTAATTAAAAAATAATATTGCTCTTTACTTTTTCATACATTGATAAAGGCATGTTTTAAAAAGTATTCTTACATTTAATATTTTCTACTCTTTAATCTTTCATAATTTATAACTATTATGAATCTTATAACAAATTATTTCTCATTCTTAATTTCCAATAATATACAGGATTCCCATACTAATCGTGACCAGTTTTTCAACCATTAGAGAAATGAACATATTTCTAATTGGGAAAATGCTTTAAATGAAGTCAAGAATTATATTTCATGTTGTTTCAGTCGATATATGTATGACTAAAAAAGTTACAGAGCCTAAATTTTTATACTGTCCCTCTGTTTTCATTGTTGCAACGCATTTCAAACCGTTTTCATTGTTTAAATAAATATTTATTTGCATGTTTCTGTTCCAATTTTGAAAGCTTAAAAAATGCCTTATTGGATTTTACTTTCTTCTTTTATTTGATAATTCTTCTGTGAAATCAGTAAATGATGTCCTCAAGATAGTTAGTATTAATGAAATAAATAGTAAACTGAAATATTATCTTTGCTATGTTTTAATTCTTTTTATCAGCGTGTTTTAAGCCAATTAGCATGCTGTTGGACGTAAAATGTGCCGCGCCAATTTAATGTTGAAATCAAATGCGTATTTTACGTTAATGTAGACAAGGAACAGAACAAGTGCAAGGCTACGAAAAGAACGCTCGTTAAATGTCTATAGCAATTTGAAGTTCAAAACTACTTTGTTAAGGGAAGTATGAATATAAAATTATGCATAAGAGATTCAGTTGAAATTTTATTTCCGTCGCTGGTCGCCGAAGGCGGCTGGTCATAAATAAAATGGTCATTCAATTAATTTCAACAATAATACAGAATACACTATAATATGATAAATGCGTAATAAAAACATTTGTAAAATCATTTATTGTACGCTTTTCAAGGAAGGACAGAACTTTCAAAAGGTGGACGGTTTGTCACCTTCATAATAGGGAAGGCAGTTATGCGGTCACAATCCAACTACAATTTTATAGATTAAGATTTGACTATTACAAGCTGTACCAAAATATATGTAGTCTGATTTGCCAAATTGAAGTAACTCAAACCAGTTGCGCGATTACGATAACTTATTTTTGGAAAATGCAGGTATTCTCTTTCTGTGATGTTTTGTAATAACAAATATATTTCAAAACTCACATTCAAATTAGTTTCCAATTGCATAACTGCGTCCGATTAATATTGGAATTTTTATTCGATATTTATTTTAATGCAATAAACAAGAATTTGCTCATCATGGACAGATAATAATTTCTCTCTTTTTCAACGTTCCATAATATTTATTGGAAAATTGTGTTTTCATTTGATTTTGAATAAAAGCTTCTTTTTGTTTTCTTTTAGTTATAGAAAAAAGAGTGCACATGATTACGAAAAGTTGTCTGGTAAGTAATTTCAACTGTTTGAATTAATTTGGATGCTCCGTTTGATGCTATTAATAATCTTTTTAATGAAAAGGACTTATTTTTCTTTTTGATAAGAATTCTAACTTAATAAATTCAGCTAAATATAATTCATTTTCGACCAAAAATCAGAACATAATAATATATTGGTTCAAATAGAACTAAAAAAAATATTTAGTAAATATAAACTTTGCAATTTATTTTTTATTAATCCAAACAATGTTTACTTCAATTCAATTATTTAATATAGAGTGAAACCCCGTTATAACGAACCCTCAACGAACTGATCCAGAAGTTTGCTGTAACCGAAAGTTCGCTACATTCAATATTTTCAAATATTGTCTACACAAAATTTTATATAATCCTTGAGCACATTTTTGTGTTGAACAAATTAATTACACTGAATTATATTTATTTACAGTATTTAATAAATTAAAATAAATATTTGTTTTTAAAAGATTAAAGAGTGAAATTAATTGTACTTATATTTCGCAACTTCTTGATACCATTCAGATTTTTCTCGTTGGCTGAGATTACCACACTACGATTTTTCCAAATGCTCCCAACTGTAGATTTAGAAACAGAAAATTCTCTGCAGAAAGCAAATTTACTCTCACCAATATTTATTCTCTTAAAAATTTTCACTTTATCCTCGATGGAAAAAGCTTTCTGTTTACTAACACTACACATTTTAAATCTACGCGTTGTCAACAACTCAAAAAAATCGACGGGAGGCTGTCTCTGCGAAACGGCCGCTGGGATTGAGGAGCGTAAACTTACTTAACGTACTCAACTGCGACTTTCTGTGACTAGGATAACTCTATGACTACTAACTCTATAGTCTATAGAGACTATTAGTCTAGTGTGACTATGTGACTTTATTTATGTAAAATTCTTCGTGATTTTCACCAACTTTGTAACTCGACTGTGACTAAACCGTAATTACAAATTCTAAAATTATTTTTGAAATCTTCAATGTCTAACTTTCTCTGTTAAATGAAATTAAAATCAATTCTCTATGTTGTTTGGTTGCGGAGCTATAAGCGTTTAACTTTAGCAGGAAATTCGACGTAATTCAACAATTCTTGAGCAATATCTCGTGCAATGGATGAATGAATTGCCTTATTTTGCTTGCGCGCGCATCGGTCGCTGTGACGTCATCAAAATGTTTAGTGATTTTCACCAACTTTGCAGATCGACTGTGACTAAACCGTTATTACAAATTCTAAAATTATTTTTGCAATCTTCATTGTCTACCTTTCTTTTTTAAGTGAAACTAAAAACAATTCTCTATGTTATTTGGTTGCGGAGTTATAAGCGTTTAACTTTAGAGCGAAAAGAGTCATAATTTTTTCCTTTCGCGACACACCATTAGACCGCTATGGAGAGACGTAAGTCTACGTCAAAAAACGGTTGCCGTAACGGCATCAGGCATGAGGCGGCGTTCTGTCAACAACTCAAACGATATTCCTGTTTAAATGGAACAAAAGAAAGTGTTGTGACATATGTACTCATCTCTTAGCAGCTTTGTTAGACAAAGGGAAGCAGATGCGCATTCCCTCTAGACTCTTCTCCGTCACAAATAAGTACAGAACGGTAACCATAATAGCAAAGAATCTTGAAATTTGCGTCTTCTGAAAAAAAAACAATGACGTCATGTTTAAATTTTAATTTTCCCTAATAATATCCAGCTTTAGCACTTTAAGCAACAAAAATACTTCTGAAGGCCGAGTTAAAGTATTTATATCAGATGTTCCCAACCTGTAGTATGCGTATCCCTGGGGTACGCGAATGACTAGTTAGGGTTACGCGAAATGAAAGTTGCTAATGGCGGAAACAAGATAACACAAGGGATTAAAAAAGTTACAAAATTTCGTTTCCTCCAAGTTTATACTTCCTAATTTAATAGCAATACCACTTGAATAGTTGATTATTACGGAGTGTAATTTTAGCTATCAATATATGTTAATGAGAAATTATTACAATACTGATTTCATTTGTTTTGGCGTTGAACTACACGATTGTAAAAATGCAATAAAATGTAAAATAAAAAATAAGTCCAGAAAATGTTATTAATTCGAGTTCATTTGAATATTAAGCTAACCTAAGCAATTAACATTATTGATAAAAACTTCTTCGCATAGACGAATGGTTGGTGGGAGGGTGGATATGGCAATAGGAACTACGTGAAAATATAAAGATTAAACAAGGGGTAGACGAGAGAATAAAGGTTGGGGATCCCTGATGTAGATCAATAAAATTGGAATTCTAGTCTGTTTTTAAACAAAGTAATTTTGTCTGCTAAATAAATACTCAGGGAATCCGATCTGCAGCATTCAAATATTCCTGGGCGTACTACGGACGTTTGACGATATTTTTGTGCTAATAGACGAGACGAATAACCAAAAAATGGTATTGTTACAAAGCTATAAAATTGTTTCCCTGAGATGCTAATCTTGGCGACAAACGGAATTTTCTAGAAAGACCTTGAACTGTCAACCTATTTCTACTAGCTTCATTAACTTTCTGGAGATTACGTCACTTCCTTCGTAATAACGGCACTTTCTGTTGAAAAAGTATAAAAGCAAGCTCTCAGTGTGAACCTGTCACTCTTCTGGTCCTGCCACAACGTTCCATTGCGATCTGTACCTGTCTTCCAGCTGACTCTTTCCCACCAACTACTGTTGCACGAAAGCAGACCCATCTCTCCCACGGAAACTGTATTAGCCTCATTCTCATCTCAACAAGCGAAATTCATCTCCCTCATGTCTGTCATGCATCAAGACACGCAAATTGTGGAGCTTGCAGCCCCAATGAATTGCGTTTCCTTTCAACAATAGGAATTAGTTAGATTTTGATTAGTAGGAACGCTGGTGAGCTGAAAAGACATTGACCGCTATTTTGATAGTGCTGTTTTTGAGATTTATTGGCAATCTCTGATGTGAATTTTTAGAAGTACTGTTTTAATACTTGTGCTAAGTTTTTTTGCTTAGAATATTTGTAAAATGAAGATCTTTATTTTTTATTTCTGCTTATTGGACTGCATTCACGTACACCCACAAGACGATTTTGTCACAGTATATTTCCCGTTTCAGTGACATCCAATTCTTCGAAGAAAAGTGCGGTGGAAAGACTGGCGGAGAGCACCGCTTTCTTCAGGAGGCGAACGGAGACGGTTCATGAGAAAAGGACTGAAATGAGAGGAGACGAAGAGGAGCATGTTCTAGAAGTTGTGAGTACATTATTTTAACCTCTGAGCGGCGGAACAGGCTTTTTCTGTTTTTCTTTATCAGTTCAAAATCAGATAGTTCGCATTTATATGTACATTTTCGTAAACATCTGTGGATAAATTATTCTTAAGATTTCAGATACAGTGGAACCCCGGAAATCCCAAATTTCGGATAATTCGAACAACTTTTTTTTTAATTTTCTGAAAATTTTTAATTAAAAATGAAGGGAAAATAACAATTACGAATCAGAAACAAAACCAATGTTTATTCATAACTTGAAAGAAGTATTTGAAGCGATCTTTGAGAATGAATGCAGCACCTTAATTAGAAGAAACAAACTCAGATATCTTCTCTTTACACTCAACTTGTTGCCACACCCTCCATACCAATGTCCATTACATGTTGCAATCGTACTCTTTTATTCCCGATTATTTATAATGCAATTTACAGAGAAGTACAGTAAAACCCCAGGAATCTGATCCCCTGGAATCCGAAATTTCGGATAAACCGAACATCTTTTTTTAATTTTCTGAAAGTTTTATACTGAAAAATGAAGGAAAAAGAACAATTACGAATCATAAACGAAGCTAATGTTTATTCCTAACTTTAAAAAAGCATTCGAAGTGGTCTTTAAGAATGAGTACGGCACCTTAATTAGTAGAAACAAACTCGGATATCTTCTTTTCACCCTCAACTTGTTTGCCAGAGTACCGTGCGAATCACCGCGTGCTCTTTCCGTATGCTTTCACAGAGCACCCAGAGTCAATACTCTACTGCATTCGGTATATCAAGAGTATTTTACCGAATTTCCGGTATAATCCGAATTACCCGGGATCCGAACAGAGGTCAGCTCCAATTAGTTCGGATTCCCGGGGTTCTATAGTAATTTAAAATATAATTGTTAATTAAG
>BGPR01043377.1:0-12966 GCA_013235015.1 Araneus ventricosus
AATTGTTGATCTGAACGAAACATTGGACGAAATCAGTCAGCGGAAATTCTGTCTGTATGCCCGCTGGCCAATGTGAATGTGAACACGATAACTGAAAAATGCAATAATGCAGATGAACAAAATTTTGCATATGGATTAAGTTCAAAATTGTTGATCTGCTGTCAAATTTTCAAAAAAATGTCCATCAAGAGATCAACCGTCCGTCTATATGTTCTTATGTAAACGATGAAAAACGCAAGGAGTTAGCATATGAAATAAAAGATATGATTTTCACGCCCAAATCATAAATCTGTATCAATTTTGAAGTCAAACTATTGACGATGTACGCATTTGAGAAGCTCTCCGAAATGCATATTCTAATTTCTTTATTATACTACGCTACTAAATACCAAAAGTGCCATATTGTGGCAGTATAGGTGACGTTGCGATATGACCCGTATTTACGGGACTGTCACCGTATTTCACTATTCTTTACCGTATTACTGTTTGCCTCGTTTCTGTCCCGTTTTAAGACAATTGGAGAGAATTGAAGGGATTTTTATTTGTTATTATAATTATAAAATGACATGCACCCAATTTTATAATTATGTGACAGTGTAAAATGATATAGTTAAGAAAGTAAAATCAACTTCAAAATATGACTGAACTTAAAAGGATTAGCCTTGCATCTTATTTATTCCTCTACGTGCTCATTTTATTAGATTGCTTAAATTTTATTGATTTTTTATCAGAGTAAAATAAACCATTACCAACCCACATTTTTATGTTTTATTTATTTTTCTCTTAAAAATCTCGTATCAATGGTTGGCAATTATAGCAACCTTAAGTATGCGATAAAGTTAAAGGGAGAAGACTTGCGCTGTTTCCTCCTGTAAGATGCGCAATAAATTAAAAAATTAAATTGGCAATTAAATGAAATTAAAATTTAATTGACAATTAAATTAAATTCAAATGGCAATTAAATTAAATTCAAATTTAATTGACAATTAAATTTTTTTTAAATTGACAATTAAAAATTTAATTGGCAATTAAACTCAAATTTATTGACAACTAAATTTTCTTACTTGGTAATTAAAAAATTTTTATTGACAATTAATTAAAAATTTAATTGAAAATTAATTAAAAATTAATGGTCAATTAAAAATTAATTGGCGAGCGTAACGTAAGCAAGAATCCAACCGTTTCATTTGCAGAATTTTGAGCTATTCTTAATGAATGTTTCACATTTTAAACAGTCCATTGATAAACAATAAAAAGGCTGCTTGTCGAATTTCAGACCGCGCTGTCGGGAAGATATTTGATAAATAAATGAATTAGTATTTGACTATATCTTATTATCTTATTTATGATGATTTTCTGGAGAATTGCTACTTCAATTGTGATTCGCTATTTCGAATATTATATTCAGTGTGAGGATATAATTGCGAAAAACAGTTGCCTACTGCCTAGAAATATATGAGCAAGCGCTTCATTCCAAAGTTTTCGAAGCTGTCATTAGTAGTAATTTTGTTAGTGTTAGTGTTTGAGATAGAAGAGAAAAACAAAATCTTTATGTTTTGTTAAGTGGAACAGGGTAGGAATGCAAATTACGAGTTACTCGAAAAATTCTAAATATATTTCTTTTTGTTATTCGTATCAAATCACTTGTCATCACTTAGAAGAGGTTCCATACAAATTAGAAAGGATATTAAAATTGTTCTTTAATTGTTGGAGTGAATTTTTAAAGAATACAGCGAAGAAGCAAAATTCTAATTATTCTATTAACACGTAATATTTACTAATGGGTATTGAAAGAAATATAAATATAGAACAGTAAACCGACATTCATACTCAAAAATGATATAATGTGTTTCTTCTATTTTTAATTTTGCTGTTATACCTCCTTTTTTAATCCCATTTCATTGTGCATCAGTTAATTGTAGGTTTAAAATTGAATTAGTTAGCATTTTCTATAACTTTAAAAAACTGAATTATGAACATGTGCCTTTTAAAAAGTTTAATTATTTTTATTCCCTCCACAACTTCTTTTAATAACATGTTTTATTCTTCCAGTATTAAATAATACATGGCATGAAAGAGACTGATACCTGGGGTTTCGGTTATATTAAAAATATCCATGAAAAATCATAATATTTATTAATAATTAAATAATTCATTGAATTTTTATATATTTTATACCTTTTATCACAGGCTAATTTTATAGCTATCATTATTAAAATGCATACGAAGAGATCAAGGAAAAGGTTATACGAAAACGATTTTTATATATTACCGAATTTATAATTTTAACATTTTAAAACTACATCTCTTTACTGTAGAATTCTAGTTTCTGGAATCGAGAGACTAGAACTGTTCATTTGCTGAACTGCAAATTATTCTCAGCCACAGTGCTTCAGCATTCCGATGGACAAGATTGATTATCATCCAACATAATTACCAACTAGGAACGTCTACTATAACACTGTCGTCCTTAACTGACTGATTATAATGATCCTAATCAATCATTTATACATTACGAAAATTACTCGCATGTATCCAGTCAAAATCAGTTAAAACTTAATTCATTTTTAATTACGTACGTAAACACAGGTTTTTGCCAGTTTAGCACCAATGTTCCAAAGTGTTTGAAAAATTATTTTCGCATATATTTATTCTTGAAACTGTTCACCGTTTTGTCGTCAACTAAAATACACTGGTATTCAAAAGTTAAGGAACATTTCGTAAAATGAGAGACATTTGCAATTAATACGAAAACTATGTTTCGAAATCAGTTCTGCAGAATCGTGTGACATTCAATAGAGTATCATATACATATTGCAGTGAAGATTCGGTCACCAGGGCAAATAGGGGGACCACCAGAAAGGGATGAATGCGAAAATGTTCGAAGATTCAAATTTAAAAATTATCAGTTTGTACAAGATCCCTCATCATTTAGCTTCTTTTAAAGAGAAATTGAAATTCACCTCACTGAAATGCCGACAGCTTTCTGAATTTTAATGGGATTCAACTGGAATTTTTTAAAAGTTGCTCTATATATCTGGCTTTGAAATTATGAAAGAAAAATTCCGCTGCGTCTTGCACATGCGCAGTAAAAAATTATTTAGTCCAAATACTCATATTTCCTGTAATATTCAACGTATTTACTTCAAAGTTTAATACAATATTTCTGTAACATATTGTCAAGTGTTCTGCAAATTTCGAATAATTTTAATGAAAACCTTGCATGCTATAAGCAAAACATATGAGCAAAAATTTGGGATTTTTTAAAGAAACATTTTTATCTTCCCGAATATTTGCGCTATGCTTACGAAAATGCATGTAAATATTATGCACAATAAACCATAACCATTGATAAAAGTTACATATCGTTTTCAGCTTTCTGTGAAACAGGATGGGTGAAAATCCATTTTCGCATTCATCCCTTTCTGGTGGTCCCCCTAATTGCCCTCGTGACCGAATCTTCACTGTAATATGTATATGATACTCTATTGAATGTCACACGATTCTCCAGAACTGATTTCGAAACATAGTTTTCGTATTAATTGCAAATTTCTCGCATCTTACGAAATGTTTCTTAACTTTTGTATGCCAGTGTATATTTCTAGACTTCTTCAGTTTCTACCTAACAATCCTCGTTGGACTTAGTCGAATAGGGAATAAGCAATATATGGTAAATAATGGCTCTCTGTTATTGAGAACGGATGATATATATAACGAGACACTGGTCCAGCTGGGGGCACTGAATTAGTCCATGCTCATAACTTCAGATTTCTCCAAGACATTCGTTGTCAAAGACCCTTTCACTATCCCACAATCAGTTGGTCTTTTCATATGAATTGTCATGGAGAACTCCTATTAGTTTCTTGAAAGTTTGGGAGAAGTAATATTGCTATCGGGCCGTTATTAACCTTGAATAGCCATCTGTGTCTTTTCAACATAACGCTCAACCTATAAGGCAACAGTAAAATAGGCCCTGACTTGCAGTTTATGAAACTCCTTTAAGCCATTTCAAATCCCTTATAACGTTTGCTTTTACCACTCCTTGCCCATCCAACTAATTAGGGATCTCGTTGCATGATTCTAGACACAAGGTGGTGTTCTGTTCTGTAAGTTAAGTTTGAAAGATCGGCGAGAAAATTCGAAAAATTTAAATTTCTACCTGCATACGAAATGAAAGGTAGAAACTGAAAAAAATAGAAAGAAAATGGCGAAAATAAAAAATTCAAAACATCTTCCTCGTAATTATCAATATATTTCTGAATTAATTCATGTTCAAATGCTTTGTTTCACCTCATGAAAATTAAGGACATTAAAACATTAAGCTGATATTAAATATCGCTTGCTGTTAAATCGTAAAGCTGTGTTTACCATTTATTCATTTAAAATTATCGGAATTTGTTCTGATTTTCACAATTTAAAACATTTAAACTAGTTGTTTTAAATATAACAATTGATATAAAAAAACTTTTGCTAATGAATTCAAGAAATTTTCAATCTTCTAAATCAAATATCCTGTTTAACTTTACCGAAGTTAATTAAATGTACTATTTTACGAGGAAAAGAAAGTAGTTTCTTTCAGCTGATAGATAAATGCATTAACGGCCGCTTTTGACTTTTTTATGTGGCAGCAAACAAGAACACTTCCGTTCTATCAAATCCTCAAATTTCTTATTACCTAAGGAATGAAACTGGGTTTAAATTAATTCCAGAACTTTCTTGTTTCCCTTGATTGCGAACAACCGTTAGTCAATAGGTTTCGGATAGTTTAATCAAGTTTATCAGCTTAATTTTAAATAAAGGGAAGTAAATGGATTTTGATGAGTAAAATAAAAAGAATTGCTCAAAGTTGTATATTAGGAATAATCTTCACGTTGTGTAAATATTAAAACTGATTAATCAAAATGTTTAACACTTCGACAAAAATTTTAAAAATAACTTTTATTAAATCTTGATTTATGTTCCTGTAAATGTTAAATACAGAATGAATTTAACACTTTCGAGATAGGTTTTTTCAGAGAAAATAAAAGAAGTTGGCTACATTTCTGATATGTGAGACGATGAATAGGATGAAACGCAAAACTCTATTATATTAATTTTAATTTTTGACTTCAGACCAAAGTTACAGCACGAAATACAAGTACCAATAAACTAATTTTCTGGGACATATATTTCCTGTCTGTATGCTGAAGTTAATTGCAAAAAATATGCAGGTTTCATACGCATGTAAACCTGGTTTCCAAAAAATCAGAAAAATAGTCATTACAAGGACAAAAATAAGTAAATTTTCATACAAATTACGCACTGTGTGTAAAGTGCAGAGTTGCATCAGAATATGATAAGTAAATTAGAGGAACTGTTGTTTCGCATCATTCGGCCTGTGGCAGAAAACAAGCTTTAAAAATGTCTGCAGTTTCTGCAGGTAGAAGCAACGCAGAGTAATTTCGAGATAACCATTTTTAGATGAGTACTCGGCATTATTTATCTGAAGAATAACAATGGCGTGGCAACTGAAGCAGGCTAAAAGCAATCCCAGGTAGCAAGAAGGTTGATGTGAGCCTTTCTGTAATTCATAGGCTGTCGAAGAAACAATAGACTGAACAGAAGGATACCAAATACATAAATGTAGAACTTAAAATGCATCGGTAAAATACGCTTCGCGAAAAAGTAGCCAATATCGGCTTATCTCTTTATACTGTGGAATCGCTCTGCAGGCAGCTGCACCGTCGATTCCGGTTAAAGGATAATTCTAGATAATCGAATGAATATATTTCTAAAACTTACCTGTTCCTGTCTTGTTGTATCAGTTGTTGGAATTATATCGTGCAAAGTCCGTAGGTAACGTTTGTTCTATCTATCGGCCACAATTAAATAAATAATATCGAAAATCGTACAGATTATTTAATATCAAAGCAGTTATACGTAATTTTATATTTCAAAAAATTGCAGAACATTGTAACTTAACTATTAATATTAATACATTAATGGGATACATAATACATTATATTTCTTAGTGTCTCCACATATATCTTCGTATAAATGTAATCGTTATCTTCGAGCATTCATGTTCATATAGATAATGATTTTTTTTTATCTCATTGGCCTATATTTAGATTTAATTTTAGATCTTCAAAAGTGTCGGTGTTTTGATATTGGCGGTCAATTTAGTGCCGGTTAATAGAGATTTACTACATAATCCAAGTAGATTTATGGCTCTCAGTTTTGCTCTAAACGCTGTACTCTACCAATTGTTTTTTAATACGTTATTTTATAAAGAAATATATATATTTTAACCGCTACCAAGAATTGCTCTTATGCAGTAGCTTCCTATTTAATTTGAAAAGTACGCCATTGAAGTGAAAATATTATTATTATTGAAAATATTATAAAACTCTATAATAAAGCAATCATTTAACAAGAAAGCTGTTGTTATATTCATATTTTTCAACTCGTTTAGAAATTCCCCATTTTCAAGCACCGCTTTTTGTATTGAACTTACCTTCTGAGCATGTATAGTTTGGAACAATAAATTACAATTTGCTCTATTTCTTTCAGCTTTTTATTAAGTTCCTCGATAATGTAACAGATCCATTTCGTCGAAATAATAGCAACCACTCCAAATATTCTGCTGTCAGACCGCATTAAGCCGACTCGCTTTCTGAAATATTCAGGTTCCACTTGATTCGCGATGGTTGCCACTAAGCGCTTTTTAATGGTCTTTGGATCCTTTTCTGATGCCAGCAGTTTTGGTGAGGTCGTTATAAATATGGAAGAGTAAAGAGAAGTCAGTATAACGAGACCAACAAATACGGCAGTTGAAAATATCTGTTACAGACCATCAGTGATTTCTCACCGTGCGCTGAATTTTCGATTCCAGGTAAGAAGATAGATGAATATATTGAAAGGGAAGAAAGGAAAACAATGAATTCATAAAATCTCATGAAACATTCCAGCAAATTTGACTATTTTTGATATTTTTAGCTAATTAGGTAGTTTTTCCATTTTTGAGGTCCATACCTTATTATTTGCACCTAGAAGGCTCAAGGCTCACTTTGAGAATAAAGGAAGCAAGCAGATAGATTCTGCGCATGACATTCAAACAACATCAGGCAAAGCGAGAAATTGCAAGAATTGGACCAACCAGTGTTGATATTTTAATGGCCCTCATAGCACCCTAATATTAATTATTAGACTTTAATTGCCTTAAAAAAATTTCAAAACTCTTCCGAAGACAGCGATTTGTATTATTCTATTTTTTTTATATATATATTTTTCTGAAATCATTATGCTACGTTTCTGGCGTGAATACGTCATTATTGCTTTTTCTTCCATTTGTAAGGTACACATTAAAACAAATAGCAACAAAGTTGTTCTCAAGACAATTAACTGCAGTTTTAAGGACAAATTTCTTAATAGAAGCTGCGAGAGGAAACAGGAAATGCGAGTATGGTTTGCTTAGAGCATTGGTGCTTGAAATATACGGAGCAGAAATGAAATATCCATTAATTCGTGCGCAGTAGCAAATGCCGTGGGAAATACGAATATTCATAACCCATTTATCATGGATGATTACTTATAAGGCTTTCAAATTGCACAACTAAACCATTATTTTAATATAAATTGACATTTAACACGTATCAGGGAATTATATGCATAAAATAGTTTCAAAGGAACTGTTGTATAAAATTGCTGAATTGCAACCAAATTATAAAAATGTATTTACTGATTATAATGAAGAGCTGATCTTATTTGTGAATGCTGTCATGGGTCAATGTATCGAAAACTGCTCTCTTTTCAATGAAGACAATGCTGGATGACGGAGAACACAACCTAGTTCAGCTTCTTTATTTGATAAATATTTAGTTCAAGTGTTCAGATCAAATTATAAAAAGACTCAATTTAAATTATTTCAAACAACTATCGAGAAATATTACTCCTTGCGATATCAATATAATATCTTGTGATGCTATAAATTTTTGTAATGAAATGTATAGATAACAGAAACTTCTGTACTCAAGATAATGTTGACTTTAATATTTGAGAAACGACAGAGAAGGATGCTAAAAACATTCCGATCCTTCTATAGGAATATTTTAGATTTTAGATTTTTTCAAGTGGAGTTGATTTTTCTTATATCCCTGTATTGAAATATATTGATTTCTTTTAAACAGTGGTAACTCTCAGACAACGGATAAGTGGAGTATTTTTTAAGAAAAGTTATTCAAATTAGGGAACGTCGATAATTATCGTCGTAAGAATATATACGAGTTTATTTAATTTTGCAGTTTTCATAAGTGTTTTCGTTTTAAAGCATTTATGTATTTACATTTTTACAATTAATGTGGTTTTGAGATTTGAACTATTGTATTCTCTGCAGTTACTTTTTTCTCTGTGTTTTAATTCACTTTGTGGCTTGTGTTCTTCGTAAGTTTTTGATCATGCACTCAGTAAATGGAGTCATCTCTGTAGTGTGCTCTCTTATAAATAAGTAAGTGAAAAGTAAATTCTTAGTTCAGATGACTCAAATATTTTATACCTTTTAATCAAAATACTAAATTAAAGTTGAATTTTTGTTTAATTATAATATAAAAACTTTCACTCGCTTGGTTTATAGTAATAACTTGGACCTCCTCTTCACAGAAGGAAAGACATAGTTAAAACTTTCAGTTAAAATTTTAAAATCACAGTTCTTTTCTAACTTGAACAACCATAACATAGTTCAACCTATTTCGAAACTTCATAAATAATAAAATATTTTGATGTGACAACATATCTTTGCCGAATATCCATTAATTAAATATCCATCCAGAATATCTTGGCGTCTAATTGACAGTCGCGCACCACCAATCTGAACCATTCAGCATTAAATACCTAATTAAGCCAGAGCGTACAGATATCTCCTGATATATTATCGAGTGCCATTCTATTAGCTGGATTCCCAGTACCTCTCTACTTAACTGCAGCATGTATCAACCTTAGGGGTCCATCTCTACTCAATCTATTTGGGCAATCCTCTAAGTGCGAAGCTCCCTCCCGTGTACCGTGAAAGGCCAGTATGCACATCAGCGGAGGAAACCAAGCAACCCATTGTCATTCTGGAACTACCCGATTGTCTAAGCGGTGGCGTCCATGTCCGCACTTAATGCATGAATCTATCACCCTCTCTCGCATTCCTGTTCGCGTCGAGTCTGGTTTCAAACTGAGCGTGATGACTGCAATTAATCACTAGGCACAACTTCCAGGGATGTCAAGCAGTTATTCTGACCCGAAAGTTCCTGGTCAGAGCTTTGAGTTTACCTGCTCAGCGATCCGGCGGGAATTGCTGATTTTGCAGCAGGCGTGCTGTTGGCGTTTGGAAAGTTCCAAACAGTATATTGGAAGTTAGCGCATTTTATAGCTACCTTTTTCATTTTTAATGGGTTTGGGAAGTTTAAAAAAATAATTTTTTAAAATATAAAATAGAGTTTATTGCCGAATTTTGTAATACCTGATCTATATTAATCAAGTGCATTTATTACCATCAGAAATGTTCGCTCCTTGACTTATCCGTATTCGTTCAAAAGATGACGCGTTTTGTTTTTTAGCTTCGCATTGTAGTAAAACGAATCGAGTGTGTACCTTAATTTTATGTAGATCTGTATTGGTTCAAAGAACACTTAACAAACTTAATTTATCTAGATTTTTATGATTTGGAGTTACCTTGTTTGAATACACACGGGCAGTCTACCAGTTGGCAGATTTAGAAAATATTTTGATATAGATCTTCAATTTTAATGACCAGATCACGTTCCAAATATCATATAGCTTCCTTGAATTATCGCTTTTACATACGCACGAATAGAGAAACCGACACAGTTGATGGATTTCGTACCAAATTTGATACCAAACTGAGACTTTAGTGTAAAGCACGCATGCCAAATTTTATCCGTATAGACTCTTTCAGTTTTGAGTTCTGACAAGCAGACAAAAATCGTTTTTCTGGGCTGAGAGAGGGTTCAAACGTCAAGATTTGTTAAAATCTAGAGGTTAAAAGTTTTGGCAATTGAAACACTACTTTCTCATTGTATACGAGAAAGTAAAAAAGACTGAAATTTCCTGAAGCAAATAACAGGCTGTAATATACTATCTTTTTTTCTTTTGGATACAAACGTTGATTCTATATCTAGATGCCCCATTGTGCACACCCATCAAATTATTTTTAAAATGCATCAGAGCGGAAAATCTCAAACCAATGCACTAAAACTAGTTTCTATACCAGATAAATTTCTTTTGGAATATCATGACATCATAAAAATGCTGTTTTTTTAAAATCAAAGTGCTATAAAATTAAGGCTAATGCACTAAAGAGAATAATGAAGAATTCCAGAATGAATAATTTCCATTATAACTTTCTTGTTATAACCATCACAGTATAATTTGAATATCAAACGCTTTCCATAAGCAAAGGTGCAAAAAATTGTAACACTGGACAAACTAAAGAGAATAGCAAAATAAAATATACCTATTATAAGACCATGCCTTGTGAAAGATTATTGTAGCCATAAATGTTATAAATATATATACCTACTCTCAGTGAGGAAATATTTTAGTACAGGTAAAAAAAATCCATTTAATATCGCACTTATTTCTAAAGAGAATATAAAGATCGATTAATTTATTTTTGAAATTCATTGATTTTAAAATTTTTAAGAATCTTTCATTCCGCTCTTTCAGTATGTTTTATTTCAAATTAATGTAAGAAATGTACAAAAAGAGCTAAATGGCTGTAATTATAGCTATGAAGCTTTGAAGCGATTATGTGCGTACCATAATAGAAGATAAACACTCTTTCAAACTTTTACTTGATCAAAGCAAAAAAAATATTATAAGCAAAGCATGTTTGATTGCAATTATCAAATTCATTAAAATCATAGAAACTGGTGTTATTATCATGAGTTATGTTACTTACAATAAGTAGTGTTGATTACACAAAAGGTTACTTGCAGCTTCAAGATGAAAAACCAGATCCTTATTTACATCCAAGAGTTACCAAGAGAAATGATCATATATTAGAAATTCTCGAATACGAATGACTTCAAAGAAAAGTCACTTCGGATCAGCTCTCATATGTCTTTGCCAACCAGTTTAAAAAAATCAATTTTCGATATCTTTTTATCGAATGACGTTTATTACGATTGTAAAAAGGGAATTCTTTTTTCTAGTAATATCAAATATTGGATCGTGTTCCAGTGGAGAAATAAGCAAAAATAGAATTCAGGACTCAAATCAATTGATGATTCTGCATTCATGTCAACTAGCGAGGTCATTAACGTTGTAATATTCGTAACGAATAAAAAAATATATATTTGTAGAATTATTAAAATATTTAAAGAAAAGAAATTAATTAGATAAAAAATAGTTTGGTTATAAAAGAAATTAATTTAAAAATATCGTTTGGCTGTAAAAGAAATTAATTAAAAATCGTTTGGCCTTAATTCTTTTCCGAAGGTTATAAAAATAAAGTGGCAATAATATATTTGTCTTTTGTTAACGTTACCTAGCAACGGAGAAGAATAATGACGATTTAACATAGAATTCGATGTCAGTCAGTGATGTAATGTTTGTGATGTAAGTGTATGCGTTTGTTTCACCTGTTTGTGCTGTGGAAGACGTCCAATAAACATATTATTTTTGATAAAGAAGGCTCCACTATTATTCATTCTGTGCTAAAATACATCGCAACGTAATCACTAACGTAATAAACAATTTTATGCCATCTGCTCTACTCCTGACATTGATAACGTTTATCAGTTCATTAGCATTTATTACCTAACTTTCCTTACTACTTTTAATTAGACTTTCAGTATTTACTGGGGTTCGTTGTGTTGTAATGGTAGATTGCCGGCTTCGATATTAGAGGTTTGCGAGTACCAGTACTATCCCAGTATATATGTGGGCCGAATGTCTGCTGATTCCGCTGTCGTAGAAAAAACGATCTCACTTTGATGTTGCGTGGAATTTCGGAGGGTAGGTTCCCGTATTAGTCGTCGCCCTCGTCATTTTGTGACGATTTGGAATTATGAGTTCCATCCCACAAAATCCTCGTCTGGCTTCAAGCATGACCTAAATATTCTGTCTCAAACTTTTTCTAACCCTTTTGGCTGAATTATGACCCTTTCTTTTCAACTTTGAAAGTACATAACATTCACTTATCTGCAGTTATTAACGTTTTTTAGGTTTATTTGAGGTTGCATTTCATTTCTGTTTTAGATTATATAGTAGACTTCTTTCTTTTACTTCGCATCTTCTCGTCTCCTATTTCTATTATTTCGCACCCACGTAAAGCGGAAATCACAGAATGGGAACCATTTCATATATCAACCTTGACTTCTATTCTCAAAACTGAAGATCGTAGCTTTATTTAAAATATTTTATATTATGATAGAAGTTCACGAAATAAATTTAAATTCACCAACGAATTTTTAAACTTGTTTAAAATTATATTATTCAAACTCTATAACAAAATCTATATTATTATTATCTATATCAAATTATTATCTATATCAAATTATTATCTATAACAAAAATTATATTATAGATTAGTTCATCATGCAAAATTAAATAATGTGCAATGATTTTCATCAGTCAGAGTATGTTTAGTTTTTTTCCTTTTTCTCATGCATAAACTAAAATATTAGATAGCTTTGATGATTTCTGATAATTTAAACTGGGCCCTTTAATTTCTGCTGAAAAATCGTTTTTCCTCATAAAACATTTTGACATAATAAAATTCAATTGTATCGTCTTCCGAAGCCTAAGTGCTTTTATCGGCATTATTCATTAATTAAAGATAATTTTAACTCTTTCCATTTTTAAAAGAAAGAGCAGAATGTTTGAGCTATGGTATTTTTCTAAAATTCCTCTAAAATTAATGCTACGACATCCATGGAATACTTCACCGATCAACTCTTAAATCATAGTGAAGAGATT